>JBBBDQ010000144.1:332500-488793 GCA_037127315.1 Ascarosepion bandense | reverse complement strand
TATATATATATATATATTGTAACTAAGTTGTAGAACACGTAGGTTTTTTTTACCTACTGTTCATGCATTTACTTTTATAAAGAGTGCTCGATACAACGTAGAGCTTTATATTGTAATGGTTGTTACAATGGTTTATGAAAGCATAGTATTACTACCCAAAAACTTTCGCGTTTTGAAGCTGCTACGCGCACTTCTCATCGGGTGATATGTTGAAATGAAAATTAAATGGTGAAAACGGTTTATTTATAGTGATATGATATGATATATATAACGTCACATCCTTAAACGGAGAGTATAAGCCAAAAAGATATATTTAATATAAAATATTAAAGAGATAGATATTTATAGAAAACTCTTTGACAATATGTTATACATAAAGGAAAACTCAACACATCATCTAAAGCGGTTACAAAATGTACATATAGTGGGAAGATAAATGAAGGCATTAAGTCATCATTACAAGTGACTCCAAACACCTTTATAATCAACATCACAGTCAACCAAAACTTTACGAATCCTCTGCAATATTCTCAGATGGACACTCAGACATTCTAATATGTTCATATTAGAGCTCCCAGTCCGTATTCTAAACAGCATTCTGTTTCCAATTGCGTTTGTGTTCTCATTTTCTCACAGACAGTGCCCAACTGATCCTATTATGCTTTGCAGTCGACCAAATCAAAAGCAGAGAAAACGTACGTATGACACTTAAAATATAAAATGGTGACAATTTACCAATCGCACACTGTAGATAAATGGCGATAACATAAAGAACAAATGAGAAACATTTATCAATCTAACATGTTTTGAAGTAGCGTCTTTGTTCAGGCTATATGAATTTGGATCAAATACATATTAAATATAGATAGGAATATGGAAAGTACTTCAAAACAGACTGATAAACGGTTTCTGTTTGTTCTTTATATTATCATTGTGTAGGATTTCAATTCATATTTGATCTGTATTTGATTCATGTCATCATATATAGATAGATAGATAGATAGATAGATAGATAGATAGATAGATAGATAGATAGATAGATGCTGAAGCAGATGACATAGATAGATAGATAGATAGATAGATAGATAGATAGATAGATAGATAGATAGATAGATAAGAAAATTTAGAAAATGCTTTTGTTAAATAATGATAATGATTACACTTACATAACGCCGGAATATTCGTGATTACAAAAATAAACGTGAATAAGTTTTAGTCGAAGATGTATCAAAGTGCGATGATCGACTATGGTTAACATCGAACTGGAGCATTTCATCTTACCGCCTGCTTTTACTAAATTGTTAGTGAAAGAATACACGATACTTAAACCGCAATATCAATAGTTATAGGAATAAACACTATCATAACAACAGAATAAGATTTTGTTAAATCTAATTACAACAACGATGCAATCAAAGTATAAATCAAGCGTCCATCCGTTTAAAGTGAATTGTGTTTTGTCTTGCTAATTTTTCTGATGATGTCTGTTCGTCTATAAAATACGTTATAATACACACACACAGACATATATATGTATCTATAAATATATATATATATATGTGTGTGTGTGTGTGTGTGGTAGTAGTAGTAGTAGTAGCAATAGGGAAAATTGGGTAAAGTCCAAATATCTATCAGTCAAAGGAGTACAAATAGAAAACCATTTAGAACAAGCAGGTTTTAAATTGATTCATATCAAAGATAGATCATTAACACATACACGCATGCAGCCACACACTCACATACAGCCACACACGCACATACACATACAAGCGTGTGCATATGCGTATATATATATATATATATATATATATATATATATAGATATAGATATATTAGCCATGTGGAAGATTGCGTGAATAAACTTTACTTAATTATTGGAATACTGATAAAAAGACGTTTAGGACAAACAGACTTTCTAATATTTGACCGATATCAGTCGTTGATTATAAATGCATACACAAAGACACAGACAAACCCAGTTTCTTTTCTCGCACTTCATGCGTGTGAAGATTCTTTTCAGCTCCATGCTTCCAAACCAATTTTGTGCTTTAAAAATTTAAATACAACATCAATTGCTATCTTGTGTCCACCTGATTACGATTTTCTTCTTTCGCTCATTATTAATGTTTCAGTTCATAATTCTTCCAGACCTTGTAACTCTTTGTGCCTTATTGGATTATCAGTAGAATTTAATTTGCTGGCTAGGTATTGACATTAATAACGTCTTTCCATGACAAAAATCAGGAAAATAGATTTCTCAAGTCCAATAACAGTTATCACTATTTTCAATATTGATAGGAGACCTCTTTATTTCTTTAGTGTTTAACATCTACATAATGATTTAATCATTATTTTATCTTTGAGTTACATGAGTTATTCATTTTGTTATTGCTGTTGTGAAAGTCTTCAATAGATTTGGTTTTAAGTTATCTGGTACAGTTCTTTGAGATTTTGTAAAGCCAGTCCACTAGATTCAAATAAGTAAGGCCTGCGCTAAGAGCTACAGGCTTTGTTCACTCGAAGTAATTTTTAACCATGCAACACTATAGAGATGTCAATTTAGACATTTTGTTTTGTAACAATTTGGTGTTGTCGTATCATGTTAGCACTCTAAGATTTTACAAAAAGCTTGACCTTCCAAAACAAGCGATTTTTGTAAAATTGAGATTCAGGATTTAAAAAGGCCTCAAAACCTAATAAACAGATTTCCGCGATTTTGCGGCTCTTATTGGATCAGACAGAAAGGTTCTTATATATATATATATATATATATATATATATATATATATATATATATATATAAACTATATACCTATAGGTTCTTTATGACAAAAAAAATGTATTCTCCACAGTTGCAGCCCATTTTAATCAACCTGATCATACTTTAGAGAATTGCAAATGTTTACTAATAGACTCCAATTTTAGTTCTACACACACACGCAGAAAAAAGAAAAATATTGGATTTTAAAATTAAATACACACAAGCTAGGGTTAAATAGGGACTTAGGTGTGTTGAATCTTTACAATTATTTCTATAGCTAAACATTTTTTTTCAGATATTCTAAGAAATTTTTATCTAAAACAGACTTTCTCTACAGACGTGCCGCATGTTGTGAACAAACACACCACGTGATGTAAACACAAAAAAAAAATATATTCGGGCGCTATCGTGAAATACGTTTCTAATTCAAATTTAAAAAATCACTCGTTTCTGATGAAGGACCGAGGACGGTCTGAAATATAAAATACAATAATAAAAATAAACAAATACTGTCCAGAAAAGTACATTTTTAAATTCAAAACTTTTTATCAATATTCATTCCTATATATATATATAAATTTGGACCAATCCTTCTATAACCCGATTTTTTCGATTATCGATTTTCGATATTTACCTTGACACAAAACCTAGCGAAGAACACTCGTTTCGGAGTCTATAGGTATATATATATATATATATATATATATATACCTATAGACTCCGAAACCTAGCGAAGAACACTCGTTTCGGAGTCTATAGGTATATATATATATATATATATATACCTATAGACTCCGAAACGAGTGTTCTTCGCTAGGTTTTGTGTCAAGGTAAATATCGAAAATCGATAATCGAAAAAATCGGGTTATAGAAGGATTGGTCCAAATTTAATCAAATTTGATACACTCATAGTCAAAGACATAAGAAACGATATTCAAAAGTTTCAAGGTTGCAGTTCTTACAATAGTGCAGAAAATCGATAATATATATATATATATATATATATATATATATATATATATATATATATATATAAGGCAAGATGTTTGTGTGTGTATCTGTCTGTATGTCCTTTATACAAATCCACAATTTTTATCCGATTCTCACCAAACTTTACAGAAATATTCTTTAGGTTGAGTCCGAGCTCCAGGACCATGGATTAGTTTTAAAGTTTTCATTACACCTGAGCAACACCGGGCTATACTGCTAGTATATATATATATATATATATATATATATATTAGGGTAGGGCGATTTTGGAACTGGAAAAAGAATAACTCGAAGAAAGTTGCAAAATAACTGAAAAAATTACCACACAAAATATTTTTTCTTCAAAACTTCGAATTTATTTGAGCATTCGAAGTTAAAGACAAAATAAATTGCGATTTTTATCATCATATCGGTGTCACCGGAAACATGTGTAGGTTAAATTAAAACCGAGTCATAATGAAAATAAATAATAAGAAATACGCTTAATAATGGATATTTTAAGTTTAGTAATTATTTTTTTAATAAATTAAATGAAATTCAAAAAAATAAAAAAACAAAAATAACTAAAATATTTAGTTTAAAATACAAATAACTACTTACGAACGCTGTTTTATTTAGTAGATTTTACTGCAGTAGTTACCGGCAGTACTTATCTCCTCTTGTACGTTCGTTTCATTTTTGTTTACGCTTTTTAAGTGGCACTAATATCGTAATAAATGGAATTTATAATAGTGGGGTTATACCAGATGATCTCAGCAAGTCCATCTTCACAGCACTACCTAAGAAGCCACAAGCAAACGAAAGCGAACTTCACAGAACCATCAGTTTAATGAGCCATATAACAAAACTGATCGTCCGAATCCTGATGAATAGAGCGAGAAACAGAATCAGGCCAGAGATAGAACAAGAACAGTGTAGTTTCGTTAAAGACACGGGAACAAGGAATACCATATTTATGATTAGGATGCTCTCCGAAAGGGCAATACAAATGAAGAAGGATTTATATCTGTGCTTCATTGATTATGCGAAGGTGTTTGACAAAATGCACCACAAAGAACTGATGGAGATGCTCGGCAGACTGGACATATTTGGGAAAGACTTGAGAGTAATAAAGAATCTTTACTGGCAGCAAACTGCTTGCAGCCGGACAGGTAATGAATTGAGTAGATATACAAAAATAGAAAGAGGCGTAAGACAGGGATGTGTCTTTTCACCGGATCTGTTCAACTTGTACAGCGAGAATATTTTCAGGACCCTAGAAGTTATGCCTGGATTCGTAATCGGAGGCCACAGTGTAAACAACCTAAGGTACGCAGATGATACAGTGCTGATATCAGACACAGAAAGGAAACTACAAGAACTACAGGGGGCAGCAGAAGAAAGTAACAAGAAAGGACTAGAAATAAATTGCACGAAAACCGAATGCATGGTCATCGGTAAAAAGGGAAGCCCAAAATCCCAAATACAGGTCGGGGATACCATAAACAAGCAAGTACAAAAATTTAAATACCTGGGAAGCGTTATAACAGAAGACGGAAAGTGCGACACAGAGATCCTAAGGCGAATTGGCATGGCGAAGGAAGCATTCCAGAAGTTGAGTAAAGTATTAACAGGACAATTTCGCTAGAAACTAGGAAGAGAGTACTGGATTGCAACGTGATGTCCGTCCTTCAATATAGCAGTGAATGCTGGACAATACCATCAAAGATGAAGGAAACACTTGAAGCAACTGAAATGTGGTTCTACAGAAGGATGCTGCGAATATCATGTATCGAGCATGTGAGCAATGATGAAGTATTGGAAATGATGGAAACAAAAAAGAACTTAATACTGAGTATCAGGAAGAGACAGCTGAAGTTTCTGGGACACGCAATAAGGAAGGAGGGCCCGAAGAATCTGATACTAACAAGCCAGATTGAAGGAAAAAGAGATAGGAGAAAACAACGGATAACATATTTGAAGGACCTAATCAGGTGGATGTCAGAACGAGGATTGCATGGTGTAACAGGAGAAGGCGTACTCAGAGCCATCAGGGATAGGGAGAAGTGGAAGGCCATGATCGCCTACGTCCTGAAGGGACAAGGAACATAGAAGAAGAAGAACATCGTATTTTTCCTCAAAATATATTTAACTACTCAAAAAATAATTGCAACTTTTATAATTATTGTAATTTGTTTATATTTTCAAAGTTAGTGTGCTTTATTAAAAAGCCTGTTTACGAGCTAATCTTGGAACTAACTCTGCTTTTAGATAAGTAAACAAAACACAAACATTACTTTATTGTATTTCGAACTTTATTTTCAAATTTCTTCTGAAAGATATTTGTGTAATTTCTTATAATAAATATATTTTCTTTTTCTGATATTTTAATAAAAAATGCAATTTCAACTCGCAGTAAAAATGCAATTAAATTTCAGATCTACCTTCACCATTAGATAAAACTGAGCCACTAATTTATCGACGAATTATTCAATATAGTTATTTTTTTAATGAATACTTATCCCCACCTTTCAAGTTTTGCTATTTGTAATTTAATAGCATAGATGTAATAGATATTTGGAAGGCTGTGAACTCCCGTTTGCCTTTATTGAATGAAATTAGCATTGAAAACAAGGTGAAAATTCTCTGCTTCCAGAAGGCAAAGCAAATAAATACAAAACTCTCTCCCTGATACCCAAAAGAAAAAAATCTGGAAGAAAACGCTGGACACGTTATTTCATATTTCGTCCTGTTTAGGCCAGTTTTAAATTGTGACGACCCTAATGTTAAATGCAACCTTGAAAATTGCCAGACTAAGCAATTAATAATCTGCACTTGTCTTATGAAACAGAAAGCAAGTTATTTTCTATTTTCGTTTTTAATGTATTTGTGATGGAGACAACTTAATATTAAAATCATGCGAATTTTGAATGAAATCAATTTCCACATTTATATTATTTAAATAAATATAAAAATTCATTTTTCCAGTTTATATTGCATGTAAAATAATTTGTATTTTAATCAGTTTAGATGTATCTTTTAGATAAGTAAATTTGATATTTTAGGTTCCAGTAGAAGACCGTGAATCTTTGAAAAATCAAAGAGTCAAAATAAGGCCTAAGGGCACTTTCCAGCTTGGACCAACTGATAAAATTGCTATAAAAAATGAAAAAGGGGAAAAGAGAGATTAAAATGCAAAAGAATTTAGACTCATCACCAATAGCTTCAACATCATTTGTCCAAGATGATGTTTCTTCCCACTCCTTCGCATCTTCTCCATGTGAAGAAGCAGAAGATTAATGTTTGCAACCAGGTATTCATCCCAAAGGTTTTATAGCCTTATCAAAATTCCAAGGTATGCTATTGAGTTGATAAGGGGTGATCTATATTCCAATCTTGGAGCCTGCCTTGCTTTTGGATTTGAGGGCTATGGGCCTTCTTATCCCCAATGTTAATAAAAATGATATTCATTTAGATAAACGTAAAATTGATAGAGCAAAGGCTAAAGAAAAGACAAATACCCATCAAAAACATGATGAAAAGATGGAAAATCTTCTTTGTATTGGAATTAATGACAAAGATACACTATTGCACAAGGAAATAATGGAGGTAAATGGAGAGAAAAACTCTGAAAAAATCCAAGGGACTTGACTGTCACAAAGGAGATGCCATATGAAAGCGAATATCTGACACATAGGTTTCTTTCTAATACTGGTTCAACTGGTACTCTTCTTGCCAAGCAAGTGGTTGATGTTTTGACTGAATTCAACAGTTTGAGCACTATCAAGGCTATCCTTGTTGACAACACTAATGCCAATACAGGCTGTGAAGGTGGACTTGTTGCACTGCTAGAAAGAAAACCTAACAGAAATCTTCATACTATTGGTTGTTCTCTGCACCAAAATGAACTCCCAATTAGAGCTCTATTTAAACATGTAAATGGTACCACAAAAAGCCCTACCACATTCAATGATCTACTGGGTAAATTATGTGCAAATGTTTACCATAATTTACCCCAAATATCATTTTCGGCTGTTGGCAATCCTCTGGATTCTATTTTTAAAGTCGAAAATACAGATACCCTTAGTTGTAACTAAAGACCTCTTTATGAATATACAGTGGGTATTTCTAGAGATACGGTGGTCTCTAGATTTGCATAATGGAAAATGGGTCCATTAAACCAGGCAAGGTGGTTAACTTTAGCCACCAGGCTGATGTGTTTATCGACGTGTGGTGCATATCTACACAGTCTTTCAAACAAAGTTATTCTTCTTCAGGACGTAGGCGATCATATTTCTCCATGTCTCCCTATCCCTTGTGGCTCTTAGTATGTTTACTCCTGTTGCTCCTGACAACCCCTGTTCCGTCATCCACCTGATCAGACCCTACAAATATGTTATCCGCTGCCTTCCTCTGTCTCTCCTTCCTTCTATCTGACCAGTCAGTATCAGGTTCTCCAGGCTCTCGTTCCTCATTGCGTGTCCCAGGAACTTCAGTTGTCTCTTCCTGATGCTCAGCATCAAACAAACTACACAGTTTAATAAATTTTATTTTGAACGTTTATGCCAGTTGCTGGTTCGAAATTAAAGAAATAACAAGTTCCACAATCACCCAATGTATATTTTCAACATAATTCAAAAGATTAGGAAGCAACAATATGAAATCCAACAGATCACTTTTAAAAAAAAATCAGTACAATGCTTTTGCCTTGCTGCCGAAAAATGTCTTGTATTCAATGGTCAAATCTGATGAACTGGAAGTGAGGGAAGAATCTATAAAAAGAATGTTGGGCATAAGGTAAGTAAATATTTATTAATATAAAATTTACTAAATTAGCTATGCTGACTTATAGAATCATTTAAAAGATGTTATCTAATTTCACCATAAATATTAGAGCAGTGTAGAATGCATTTTTATTTTTTTTAAATAACTCAATTTTTATATTCTTTCAGGAGTGTGGAGCCAGCCAAGAACAGATTGAAAAGAATTCGAAAAATCAATTTTAAAGCCATGCACTAGACGCATTTAATAGATCTGTTATTAAGTGGAGTTTGTGAACCACCACTCACAGAAGAATTTTCGGAAAATGAACTTCGGGAATCAATGTAAAATGCTACGAAGTTTGACTTACCAGGTCTGCCCTCACATTCTCAAGGCATTGAACTGGCAGTCAAGTTAACAACAGAAGTTTCCCAATCTGTGTATGGCTTTGAGGCAAGGAACCAGCACATAATAGCAAAAGTTTTGTGTCAAAAACTGAGACTATCATTTTCATCTAAGGGCTCTTATATGGAGCTATTTGAATTGATATATTAAGCCTTATTAAAATACTATTTATTTTTCATATTTGTTTGTTTGTGGTATTTTCATTCATAATACAAAAACATCAATGCAGTCAACTTTTACTACTAAATTCATGAGGTAAAAAAAAGCATTTCAAAGTCGTCACAAAAAATGGAGGGAGGCAGAGTTTCAATTTGAACTTTAATTTTTTCATGTTATTTTATTTTGATAAAATAAAATAACATTCTCTGATTTAAATACTGACATTTTTTGGTTTTCCCAACAATATTAAGGCCAAATCTTGCAAAATCAAGGATTTTCCAGTGCATTTTTATTTACGATCTTTGATTCCAAACACTCAAAAAACCGTTGAAGTGTCAGATCTAATTTTTTGCATCAGTAATTAATAGGTCTATACGCAACTTTGGTTACATTATTCATTTAGATTTTCTAAAAAAAGTGAAAAATCAACCTACACTAATATAACATAAATATATTATAATATCACTACAGAAGTAGCTATTTTGTTTCGACACTACTTGTGACTTTTCAAGTGATTGTGCTGAATTCAAGTTGAAGAGTTTTAAAAGGTTCACAACTAGCCAAACCCTCAGTCATAGAGACATAGTTTGTCGTGACCAATCAAAACACAAGTAATCATTAATTTTAAACACATAAGAATAAACTTTAATAATAATTTATTATAGCGTTAATGTTCATATTTGATTAAAATAGAAATCAGGATTACGAATTGACTGTTAGTTTCACTTTATGATAAAAATTAAAATTTATCTTGAAATATATATATTTGTCATCCACCGACAAGCCTGTTTCACTATATCACAGTTCATTAGTGTGGCTAGACATCGACTTGCTGCTGGACGGGATAAAACTCGATCGACTTGTTGTCAGTCAAGGTCTCTACGCGCATAGGATGAGAGAGGGAAAGTTTTAGCGTGTTATATATAAGCGGTGTATACACACGCCAGTCACAGGATGAACTCAGTTCATCTCTGAAGAGTAACGCGTTTATATATATATATATATATATATTTTTTTTTTTTTTATAAGCGTTTCACCCCGAGCAAGGCATGTCACTGCCACTACTGTGCAGGGGGCTACGTAGAGAGGAGAAAGGCTGGTTAAATATAGGACATAACAGAGGGTGGGTGATAGGCGGGTGAGGATACCGAGAATGAGGGTTGGGTAGATGAGAGTGTTGTGAGAATAGTTGGGAGTTAGTGTGATAGGAGGTGTCTATTGACCCTACATTTAAACACCTGGAGATTGTAACTGTCGGGAAAGCAGACTTGTGGAAGGGAGTTCCACAGGCGGGAAGCGCGAGAAAAGAAGATGTTGGAGTAGAATTTAGGGTTACATCTTATTTGTTTAACTGTAAAAGGGTGGGACCTAGTTGCTAATCTAGTATCTCGTGTAAATTCGTGCTTGGGCGGCACCAGTGATCTAAGCTCATCGGAGCAGAAGCCATGAAAGTACTTGTAGAAGAGGCACAGGGAAGCTACATCACGCCGGTGTGAGAGCGGCTGCAGCCGGTCTGCCAAGTTAGTATCAACCACGTTACAGATCCTCCTTTGTATTTTGTCAAGAAGCCCAAGGAGAGCAGCAGGGGCACCCGACCAGATATGGCAGCAATATTCAATACACGGGCGGATGGTAGATTTGTATATGTGCAGAATAGTTTCAGGTGGAAAAAATTTCCGGGCCCTGCACAGAGAGCCGACTTTCATAGCAGCAGATTTGGCAATGGATTCAATATAGTCATTCCATTTGAGGTCCGCTGAGAGTGTAAGGCCAAGGAGGCGTAGTATTTTACTCTCTGGGAGGCTAGCCTGTCCCATGCTAATGGGAGGTAGATGCGATAGTCTATGGTGGTTAGTTGATAACAGCTTTGTTTTGGAGGCATTGAAATTTACCAACCATTTCCTACCCCAGGTCACTACGGATTGGAGGTCCCTTTCCAGTGCGGCAGCGAGGTTCACTTTGTCGTCCAGACCTGGTTTCTGATCGATGCGGGAGTAGATTGTTGTGTCGTCGGTATACATGCCAACTTGGGATCTAATGGTGTCGGGGAGATCATTAATGTAGATCAGAAATAGCGTGGGACCTAGGATAGAACCTTGAGGGACGCCCGCGTTCGTCTGGTAGTTTTGGGAGGCATGCCCATTTAATACCACCTTTAATGTGCGGTTAGAGAGGAAGGACTGGATGAGGTCAGACAGATGTCCAGTTATCCCATAGCTCCGCATTTTGCACAAGAGGCCAGCATGCCAGACCCTGTCGAATGCTTTGGAGATATCCAAGGCAACGGTTCGGGCTTCACCATTCTTGTCGAGTGCCTGGTATATGTACTCGGAAATGGTCGTTAGCATATCAGCAGTAGACCTGGTGAAGCGAAACCCATACTGTTTGTCAGAGAGAAGCCCGTTGGTCATAAGGTGCTGAATCACCTCGGCGTTGATAATGGCTTCGAAAACTTTGCCAAAGATTGGAAGGAGACTAATAGGACGGTAATTGGCGGGGTCCGAGGGTTCGCCAGAATTCTTAAATATAGGTACTACGCAGGAGGACTTCCAACAGGCAGGAAAGCAGGAAGCAGATAGGCAGAGGTTATAGAGTTTAGAGAGGACAGAGGAGAGTTCTGGGGCACATTTCTTCAGTACTATGACTGGGATTCCGTCACCGCCGCTCGCTTTGTGTAGGTCAAGTTGTGCAATTATCTTGGCGACCAGCGAGGGCGAGATGAGGACGTTATTTAGTTGAGCCTTAGTTCTGGGTGGGAAGTCTGGTGTAGGTATTCCTAACGAGTCCAGTGTCGAATTGGTTGAGAATTTACGGGCAAAGCACTCAGCCTTGTCGGCTGGGGAGGTGAGAACTTCAAATTCATTGATTAGTGGGGGTATTGAAGTCTTGTTCCTGCTGAGCACGCTTTTGCAGAGACGCCAGTAATCTTTGGAGCCAAACTTAGAGGATGCTATGCGTTGCCTAATTCTGGTAGCAAACGCCCTCTTGGCTTCGTTCAGTACTTTTTTACACTTGTTCCGTGCTGAGGTGAAAAGGCGCCTGTTTTGGTTCGACGAGCAGCTTCGATAGAGCCGGAAGAAATGGTTCCGGTGGGCAATAGCGGCCGAGCAAGCGGGTGAGAACCAGGGGGACGAATTAGGTTTTAGTTGGAATTTTCTGGCAGGGATAAAAGCATCGATGCCAGCCTTAACCCAAGAGGAGACTTCGGAGGCACAGTCTTCGACAGGAAGATCAAAGACGTTGTTCCAGGGGACGTCGCAGAGGAAGTCCCTGAACGAGTCCCAGTCGGCTCTTTGGTAGCAGTATGATATTCTGCTGGTCTGGTTTTCTTGGGAAGAGTTAGTGCGGATTGATATGTTTACGGAGACTACGGCGTGGTCAGAATTTCCAAGGGGGCAGAGTTGCCTGGTAGTGCAGGAGTCTGGGATGGAAGTAAAACAAAGGTCGAGTAAAGAGTCCCTTCCGTTAGGGTTTTTAGAGAAACGCGTGGGGAAGTCCACCACTTGCGTTAGAGCTTGGGCTATTGAAAAGTGCATGGTGCGGATCCCAGCAAGGTCGGTGGCTGAGTTTTCAAGCCACTTGGTGTGGTGGGCGTTAAAATCGCCAAACACAAATATTTGGGCAGATGGGTGAGAAGAAATGGCCCTGTCGATGTTATTAGAGATGCAATCAAGTAACGTACAGTCAGAGGAGGAGGGGGAGCGGTAGAGGAAGAAGAGATAGCTAACCGAGCTTAGAAGTGAGAGACGGAAGCACATGAAGGAATGATCAAGGGATTCAAGAGATGTGACCCTGGCTAGGGGGAGTTGTTCGCTGACATATACACCAAGCCCATGCATATGGACATTGGAGTCCTTCCTGAAGAGAGGAAGGTAACCAGGAACGAACAGCTCTGAAGAGGGGATAGAAGGGTCAAGGTTAGTCTCACATATAGCTAAGATATCGGGTGAGTTAGTTAGAAGGAAAGACTCTACACTATTAAAGTTACTGCGAATACCTCGTATATTTGTGAAGGTAACGCAGATAGGTTTGGGCGATTTACGACTAGCTGGTTTAGGCTTGCTATTTTGTTTGTTAAATTTCATGCTGGTTGTAGTTGTGGATAGAGAGGTCTAGAGTAGGGTCAGATGGTCGTTAATTGCAGCAGGTGAAGGATGGAGAATGGCGCCGCCTGCAGCATAATGTGGCCTCGGTGTTGCCCATCGGAAATTCATGCAGGGACGCCCGTCCATGCGCGAAATGGCACTACAGGAACCCCGATATTATTCAACTGTTGATCAGAGCAGCCTCTCGAGACGCTACGCAAGAGTTCGGGCTCCTAACTACCAGTCGGAAGCAGCAACCAGGAAACTGCCAACCCGGTACCCTCAGAATGAAGAGACTTTGCCACCATACTCACCAACTGCAAAAAGCTTCCAGCCGAACCGACATAAAGACCGAAAAAGAGAGAGTTGAACCGGGAACCCCTTCCTAAACAAGAAACAAGGCGATCACCTCTACTCCTGTCCAAAAGAAGGGGGTGGAGTGTGAGACCGGGCGATAGAAGGTACTATCTACTCCAATTAAAAAAAAAGAATAACTGTGTGACTGAAGATAATTAAGTTTCAACTTAGTATAAGTCAAACCTAAATTTGATAATTAACAACAATTTACACAAAAATTAGGCAGAAAAGAACCGAAATAAAATAAAAAATACAAATCAAAATACAAATCAAAATAAATAAATAATTCAAAAAATAAGATCACACTGGCTAAACTCACCAAGTTGCAGGCTGGCTGACAGAAAAAAGTTAAGAAAATTTCAAAAATTATCTCCATTTTGTTTCTTCTATACAGTTCTGGAGAGTTCTGGAGAGATTAAGTTACCTTAGGTAAGCAGTAACAGACAGTAGTGTGATGGAGGGGGGGATCACCTCCAAGCCATGTGTCCAGTTAGCAAGGGAATGACAGAGAACAATAAAATTAAAAAAAAAAACAAACATGGCCGGTCTTAGAATTCCTACATATAACCAAAGCCCTAATATACCAAACCTAAATTTGATAATTAACAACAATTTACATATGTGTGTGTGTGTGTGTGTGTGTGTGTGTGTGTGTGTTAATTAATAAATATTATAATATATATAAATAACAAAATATAAATAATAAAATACGGGAATCCACACATATATAAGAACATTATTCAGGTGTTAATAAAACAGTGCTTATTGTAGTATAACAGAGCTATTGATAATATATTAATAAATATACAGATCCTATTTTGGTATCACGACTCGGAGTTTCATGCGTTACGCGATCATAATACGAACTGACAGTTTAAAAATTTGAATTTAAGACTACTCGATATTCATAAGAGATTAAATCATATAATATAAGGGTATTATTTTTAATTTGTCAGGTGTAAAATGTAAATTTAAAAAATTACAGAGTGATAAAAAATAAATTGAAATTCAAAAAGATAAAAATAACAAATTATTAATATGCATGAAGCTGAATTCAAAGGGGCCTAATTTGTATTAATTAATAGTAATATTAGCGGGGAGAAAGAAAAGGAGAGAGAAGGAAAGAGACAAACGGATAAAGGAATCTGTATCTATCAGGTTCTAAGAATTTAGGAAAGTCTCTTATTATATTCAGTGTATTAATAGTGTTGTTGCTTTTTTCATTCCCATGAGTATATGGATAAAGTGGTGCTTTTGGTGTATGTACTGTTGTTTAAAGACAACGTATGATTATTGAAACGATATTTCTACTTATTGGCACTAGCTTCAATATAGAATGTAACATTATGAACAAAATGATCGCTAGCTTTATAAATAATACTTTCGGACACACTGGCCATTCAGTGGGCAAGTCTTATATTTTCGGCAGCTACAATTACTTTCAAATGTGTAACAGTTATCAGTAGTAATACAGCTACAATATATATACACTACCGGCGATAATTATTAGACAACCCCAGTGTTTAAAAAAAATTTTTAGTATTTATTGCCAGGTGAATAATTGTTAATGAGAATAGAATGGTTCTTTTGTTGTACTGCACAATAACATGTGCATCAAATGAATTCATAAATATTTAATAATTACCTCTGTTTCAGTTTCGTCAATGAAAGAATGAAAAAAATTAGGGTGATTCGGACGGGTTCATCTTTGCTTTCTTGACTTGTAAAATTTTGTATGTAATAATAACAAAAGAACCATTCTATTTTCATTTAGAATTAGCCATTAAAAATAGTACGAAATACATCACTTCTTTTAAAAAACTGGGATGGCATAATAATTATGACCGGTACAGTATATATATATATATATATATATATATATATATAACATAGTGATGATCCACGTATACTGTCTTAATATGTATAGGAAAAACTACTAAAAATTTGTAAGTTTAAAAATGTATTTTTTTGACAGTATTTATTTATTTCTGTTATTATATTTGATATTTCAGACCATCCTCGGCCTTTCATCAGAAACAAATGATTTTAAAATTTAAATTAGAAAGCCACAGATTGTTTTAAATATTTGTAAACGTAAACCTATCTTTAATAATGCTTATAAATGGGCACCTTGAGGCGGTGTAATGGTTAGCAAGCTACAATCATTACAACTGAGTAGTGAGTTCGATCACTGGTTGCCCCTTTCGGCCTTGTGCCACATCTAAGCTACGCTTAGTAAATCACAATAATACTTATAAATTTTGTTTTAGAGAAAGTTTTTAATTGTATCTAAAAGATGTTTAACTATTGAAATATTTATAAAGATTCAAAACACCTTAAGTCCCTATTTAACCCTAGCCTGTGTGCATTTAATTTTAAATTAAATACACACAGGCCGATGATCAAATATAATAATAGAAATCAATAAATACTGTCAAAAAAATGCATTTTTAAACATACAACTTTTTAGCAGTTTTTCCTATATATATATATATATATATATATGAGAAGAGAATAACAGTATTCGAAACTAAAGTTAAAAGAATGAGAATTACTCAGGTGGGCAAACAGGCGGACATAATGTATCATGTCTGGTTATTGGGGCTGCTAAGATAACTAATTTAAGTTGATTCATGATTACTAATTATTTATTAAAGATATTTCCTTCACACACTGTATTGATATTTGTTCATTCTAAACTGACAAAGAGAGCAGATGCTCTGACGAAATGCGTCGTTAATAAATTTTCTACTTTGTCTACTAGTCTTCACACACACACATACAACGTAGTAACCAAAACATGAGAAAAAATAACAGCATCAGAGAAAAAACACACTTGAAAATGGGGATAGTCGTGGCCGAAAACGTTTTGGACACTAAAATTTCGGGAAAAGGTTTTGTACTCCCTTACTACTACTCATTAATTTTTTTCTTTCATCCTGTATTTAATGAAAGATATTTGAAAGAACGGTTGCTGTCCAAAGACACATTAGACAATATACTGCGCCTACTTCTCTTCAGATCTCAAGTGGAACTATTATATTGAGTCAATAGCTAAATCCACCGCGAGGAAAGGTTGGGTCAGTGTGTTAGGCCAGGAAGTTTTTCCGCCTGAATCCATCTTGCACATATACAAATCAACCATCTGTCCATACTTCTGTCATATATGGTCAGGTGCCGCCGCTATTCATCTCAGTGACCTTGACGGGCTCCAAAGAAGAATCAGAAATGTGATAAATACCGGCTTGGTGGCTCTACTCCAGTCACTTTCTCACCTACGGGATGTGGCTTCCCTCTGTTGGATAAAATATTTAAAAAAAATGATTAATTAAATTCCCAGTCCATCCTGACAAAGCTTAGGATTGAAAACCGTTCGTTTGTTTTCGTGTTTCTCCTTTTTTATTTTCCATCTAAAATGCTTCTAAGTACGAAATGTATTTTATTTATTGTCCTTGTACGCTTTCGTACAACCAACAACTTATTTAAATATATATAAATATATGTATGTTTATGTGTGTGTATGTTAGTGTGTGTGTGTTTTTATGTGTGAATGTGTGTGTGTGTGTTTAATGATTGAATAAGAAAGTAAGATAACTTTTATACAAAGGATCATATAATGATGATACTCTTGAATAAAAAAAGATAAAATCATTTATTGCTTTCTGTGTTTGAACTTCTTTAATCGAAGTTTCTTAGAAAAAAATGTTTAATTATCTGGAACGGTCAAGGCCCATTGCCACCTTTTCGTCTATTCATTGTATACACTCGCTTGCTTTATAGATGAAAATATCCAATTCACTCCACGTTTTAATGAACGTATCACTTGGTTTCATTACCGTATATAACGATCAGACCACCACTGATTCACAGCGTCGGGCGATTCTGTCAATCCGGTGTGTTTGTAGCACAACTGACATCCTAACAAACTATTCTGCTTTTGTCGATCTAAAGAAAACGTGATGGCGATCGGAATTCAGAAAAAATATATTTGGCGAGTACTGCCGTTATACATTAAAAAGAAGTCTAGATTAACCATATTCATCATTACATATATTCCCATCAGCTCTACCCGTCTTCTTCTTCTTCTTCTTCTTCTTCTTCTTCTTCTTCTTCTTCTTCTTCTTCTTCTTCTTCTTCTTCTTCTTCCAAATATCATTAAGAGTAATCAAGTATCTCTACTGGCAGCAAAGACGTCTGCGTACGGACAGGTAACGCATACAGCAGATATACAAATATAGAAAGGGGCGTAAGACCAAGGTATGTCTTTTCACCGAATCTATTCAACTTGCACAGCGAGACTATTCTTAGGATCCTAGATGTTATGCTAGGATTTGTCATCGGAGTCCACAATCTGAACAACAGGATGTACGCAAATGATATATTGCTGATAGTAGACACGGAAAGCAAACTACAAGACCTCCTACAGAAGGTAGCTGAACAAAGTGGCAAGTAAGAGAGTGACTACAAATAAACTGCAAGAAAACGGAATGCATGGTCATCAGCAACATGAGCAGCCCGAAATACCAAATACAGGTGAAAGATGCTAAACTCAAGCAGGTACAAAAATTTAGATACCTGGGAAGTGTTCTAACAGAAAACGGAATGTGCGACACAAAGATCCTAAGGCAAATTGACATGGCAAACGACTTGTTCCAGAAGCTGAGTAGAGTATTAAGAAACAGAAAAATGTCACTAGATACAAGAAAAAAAGTACTGGATTGCTATGCGATGTCAGTTTTTCAATATGGCAGTGAATGCTAGACAATATCATCAAAGATGAAGGAAAAACTTGATGCATTGGAAATGTAGTTCTACAGAAGGGTGCTGCGGATGCCATGGATCGAGCATGTGAGCAATAATGAGGTTTTAGAAATGATGGAAACAAAAGGAAAATTAATACTGAGCATCAAGAAAAACAGCTAAATTCCTGGGATATGCAATGAGGAAGGAGGGCTTGGAGAATCTGATACTAACAAGCCAGATAGAGACAAAGAGAGACAGAGGAAATCAGCGTATGACATATTTGAAGGGCCTGAGTAGGTGTATGACAGAACGGGTGTTGCGTGGTTTAACAGGAGAAAGCGTGCTAAGAGCTAGCAGGGATAGGGAGACATGAACACCATGATCGCCTACGTCCTGAAAGAACAAGGCACATAGAAAAAGAAGAAGAAGAATTTCGTTCTGTCAAGCGGCAGCAGAGTTTCACACCTCAGCTTTACTGGGGGCGCGTTACTAGATCCACACAACGAGTGATGATATATGAAGAATGAATTCATTACCAATTTTTCACTTCATCTGAATTATTTAACCTATCCAGTAAGGCCATTATGAGAAAACTAAAAGTCCTACCAGAATTTATTATTGGCGGCCACAATGTTCAACAGCATAAGATATGCAAATGATTTAGTGTTAATAGCAGACACGGAAAAATAAGGGGAATTCTACAGAAAGTAAGGAAGAAAAGCGTGCACAAATCAACGGCAAAAAAAAACTATGCGTCGTCTTTAGCAAAGGAAAAATCCCATCATTCAAATTGGAGACAGCAAAATCTAATAAGCGTAAAATTTTAAATATCTGGTTTTTAACCAAAGACGTCTCTGACATCCGAAGGCGCATTGGGATAGTAAAAAATGACTTCCGAAAGCTAAGCAACCTATTAGGAAACAGAAAATTCAGTTAGAAATAATAAAAAGAGTACTAAACTTGTACGTAGTATAACTACTCCGTGTAGCATTACATGCTAGAAAATCTCCCCACGGATGAAGAAGAGACTTGTGTCTGCAGAAAGGTGGTTCTCCCCTGAAGATACTGACAATAAAAACCGAACATGTGAGAATGGATGAAGATTTAGAGAAAACAGAAGCAAAAATGTAACTTATAATTATCATCAGGAAGAGAGAGTTTCAATTTATAGGGCAAATATTGAGGAAACAAGGCTTTTAAAATATGATACTCTTAGGACAGACTGAAAGCAAGTGGGTCAAGAAAACAAACCTGCTTAGTGAGATAGAGTATATGAATGACGGGAAAAGGTATTCGAGAAATAACAAAAAAACAAACATTTATTAAGAGCAACAAGGGACAGGTAATTTTGGAGAGCCATGATTATTAACGTTCTGAAGGGACACGGCAGGTAGAAATAGAAGATGATTCTAAGTACGATTAAGTACTAGTAGGCGCAATTCCTGCTAGTAAGCGCAGTAGTCAGTTAACATGATTGGTTGGTTGGTTGATTTGTTTTTATGGCATATCAACCTCTGCGGGTCATTTATTGCCAACTAAATTTTATTTATTTATTGCTGGTAGTACCTTTTTCTTTCAACAATTTATTGTTGTTTTTATATAAGTTTTGTGTCTAGTAATACTTTTTCTTTTCGAGTATCAAGATTCATTGGGATTTGTTTTAAGGGCAGGGTCTCCAAGTACTACCTTTGTTACTTAACCCATAACTGGAGGGAAGGGACGGATTAATACCTTTCCCAAGGGTACCAGTGCTTATTGAATGCAGGGTATTCAACTGGAATTCGAACTCGGCGCACCGATTTCTCTTTCCGAGCCGATATCCACTGCACCACAACCCATATCCGTCACTTTACAGCACCTGGTATTTCCAAGCGGTCACCAATCTAAGTGCTGACCAGGCTCAACGTTGCTTAACTTCGGTGATCGAGCGAGGACCGGTGTATTCAACGTAATATGGCCGTAAGCCAGCTACTATGAACTGATTGATCTATGTCAGCGTATCGATGATTAACAACAAAAAAATGAACAAAAAACATGAACCCAAGTTATGTTCTTACTCATCGGGTGGAGACCCTCACATGGATGTCATTCATGTCATCAAAATCATTCAGAAATATCTAAATTATCTACTGCATAAAACCGTTTTTATAGATCAATTATTAAACATAATTTCGTGAGTAATCTCTAATATTTAGCGAAGACTATATTCGAAGCTTCCAGATAATGATACAGAATCACAAAGTCAGTCAGTTAAATGCCATACGTGATACACACGTCGGGCAATCATGTCTTAAAAAAAGCTATAACTGACTGGGCAGATTATACCGCAGTAAGTTGCCATTGCTTTCTGCGGTAGACCGGTTGGCAGCCAAGGCTATAAAACCCGATCTGTCCTATTATTTAACCCATAACCAGAGGGAAGAGACGGATAAATACCTTCCCCAAGTGTATTTTTACGTAAGTGAATGCAAGGAATTCAAATGGACTTCGAAATCGGCTCCCCGATTTCTCATTCCGAGTCGATATCCACTGTACCACAACGGGTATCTGAATCACAAAGAGCGTTATCAAAAACAGACACTATCTGAATAATATCGGGGTTCCTGTAGTGCCATATCGCGCATGGACGGGCGTCCCTTCATGAACCTCCGGTGGGCAATCACGAGGCCACATTATGCTGCAGGCTGCGCCAGTCTCCATTCCTCACATGCTGCAAATAGGAACCAACTGATTCTGCCCTAGTCCTCTCTCCTCAACCAAAACATCATGAAAAAGAACAAACAAAATACCAAAATCAAACCAGCTACTCGGAAAACGCCCAAACCTCTCTGTGTCTCTTTCACTGACATACGCGATATCCGCACTAACTTTTATAGCGTAGAAGCATTCCTCCAAACTAACTCACCTGATATCTTAACCCTATGTGAAACTAACCTTGACCCGTCTATCCCCTCCTATGAGTTCTATGTTCCTGGTTACCTTCCCCTCCTCAGGAAGGACTCCAACGTCCATATGCATGGGCTTGGTATATATGTCAGTGAACACCTCCCACTAGCTAGAGTAACATCTCTCGAATCCCTTGATCAGTCTTTCATGTGCTTCCGTCTCTCACTTCTAAGCTCTGTTAGCTATCTCTTCTTCCTCTACCGCTCCCCCTCCTCCACTGACTGTTCGGTGCTTGACAGCATCTCTGACAATATCGACAAGGCCATTTCTTCGCGCCCATCTGCCCATATTTTCGTGTTTGGCGACTTTAACGCCCACCACACTAAGTGGCTGGAAAACTCTGTAACTGACTCTGCTGGTGTCCACACCTTTAATTTTTTGATCTCCCAATCTCTTACACAAGTGGTGGACTTCCCCAGGCGTTTTTCCTATAGCCCTAACGGAAGGGACTCGCTAATAGACCTCTGCTTCACTTCCACCCCAAATTCTTGCACCACCAGACAGCTCTGCCCTCTCAGAAATTCTGACCACGCCGTAATTTCTGTCAACATCTCGGTCCACTCCACCCCTAACCAAGAAACCGAGACCAACTGAATATCCTACTGCTATCAAAGAGGATACTGGGATTTGTTCCGTGACTTCCTCTGCGACGTCCCTTGGAACAATGTTTTTAGTCTTCCCAGCGAAGAATGTGCATCAGAGGTCTCCTCCTGGGTTAAGGCTGGCATCGATGCATTCATCCCTGCCAGCAAATTTCAGCTTAAATCCCATTCGTCTCCCTGGTTCACGCCCGCTTGCTCGGCCGCCATTGCCCACCGGAATCACTTCTTCCGGCTTTATCGTAGCCACGTGTCGGACCAAAACAGGCGCCTTTTCGCCTCAGCTCGTAATAAGTGTAAAAAGGCACTTAACGAAGCTAAGATGCTGTTTACTGCCAGGATGAAGCAGCGCATAGCATCCTCCAAGTTCGGTACCAAAGACTACTGGCGCCTGTGGAAACGCTTGCTTAGCAAGTGTAAGTCCTCAATACCCCCACTAATAAAGGAGTTTGAGGTCCTCAATTCTTCAGCGGACAAGGCTGAATGCTTTGCCCATAGATTCTTGACAAATTCGACTCTGGATTCGTCTGGAATGCATACACCCGATTTCTCATCTAGTACTGAGGTCCAATTGAATGACGTCCACATCACGCCCTCGGTCATTCCTCTCTAACCGCACACTGAAGGTGGTATTAAACGGACATGCCTCCCAGAACTACCCTAAAAGCGCGGGTGTACCCCAAGGTTCTGTCCTAGGTCCTACGCTCTTTCTAATCTATATCAGTGATCTCCCCGATACCACAAGATCACAAGTAGGCATGTACGCCAATGATACCACAGTTTACTCTCGCCTCGATCAAAAATCTGGTGTAGGTGACAAGGCGACCCTCGCTGCCGAGCTTGAGAAGGACCTCCAATCCGTGGTGGATTGGGGTAAGAAATGGCTCGTTAAATTCAATTCTTCCAAGACGAAGTTGCTGTCAATTAACCACCACAGACAACCGCACCTCCCTCCTATTAGCATGGAACAGGCTTGCCTTCCAGAGAGTAAATCACTACGCCTGCTTGGCCTGGCACTCTCAGCGGACCTCAAGTGGAATGACTATGTCGAATCCATTGCTAAATCTGCAGCTATGAAAATCGGCTCTCTGTGCAGGGCCCTGAAATTCTTTCCGCCTGAATCTATCCTGCAATTATATAAATCCACCATCCGCCCGTGTATTGAGTACTGCTGCCACATCTGGTCGGGTGCCCCTTCTATTCTCCTCGGGGTTCTTGACAAAATACAGCGAAGAATCTGTAATGTGATTGATACCGACTTGGCTGACCGCCTGCAGTATCTCTCTCACCGGCGCGACGTGGCTTCCCTGTGCCTCTTCTATAAATACTTTCATGGCTTCTGCTCTGACGAACTTAAATCACTGGTGCCCCCCAGATGTGAATTTGCACGTGATACTAGATTGGCAACTAGGTCCCACCCTTTTACAGTGAAACCGATGAAATGTAACCGCAATTTCTACTCCAACAGCTTCTTTCCTCGCACTTCCCGCCTGTGGAATTCCCTACCGCTTGCTTGCTTCCCCGACGGCTACAACCTCCAGGAGTTTAAATGTAAGGTCAATAGACATCTCCTAACACACTAACTCGCACCCACTCTCTCCAACTCCCTCCCTATGTACATCCTAATCGTCTATCACCCTCCTTCTTATATTTCCTATACCCAATCCCTCTATGTAACCCCCTGCGCTATAGTGGCAGTGGAATGCCTTGCTTGGGTGACACGATTAAAAAAAAAGTCTCTTTTGAGTATCCTGCAAGCCATTGTTCTAACAATCCTGGAATGTTACTATGAACCAAGATGGTGAGATGGAAGAAGAGTGAAGACAACAGTGATGCAAAATGCGCAATGGGAATAACTGATGATGATTAAATGCACGCCGACTTCATATTAATATGATGTATATTTTCCGGGGGCTTTCATATGCATGTGCTCACCCATACATACTACCATCTTTTTCTATGTCCTGTGCCCCTTCGGTATATAAACAATCATGACTTTCTACATCTCCCTCTCTCTTGTCGCTTTAATAGCCCTTCTCATGTTATACCACTCAATCCCGCTCCACCAGTCATCTACTCAAATCCATCAAATATATCATGCGTTACTTTCTATCGTGGCTGGTTAGGGCCATGAAGGAAATATACAGAAACAAGAAGGTAGGTTAAAGCAGTGTAATAGCATAACAGAACATACATACAAAATAAGATTGGTAGTAGTCAGCAGATTGAAGGATACGTCCGAACTGTCAAGTTGCACTGCGTCTCGTCTGCCTCACGACTGCCTCACGATTGTCTCCCCGGAAATCTCGCAAGTAAGTATTTATTGAAGGAAGAAGAATCCATTCCACTGTAGATAAGGCACCATAACACATTCTCTGGTCTTTCTTCCTCTCTATCCATCTCATGAGCATCAAGTTCTCCAAGCACTTTTTCTTTCATCATGTCTCAAAGAATTTAGTGTATTTTCCTGATGTTATGTATCAGTTTCTTTCTTGTCTCCATATTATCCAGAACTTCATCTTTTCTCGCGTATTCCGTCCATGGTATTCTCAGCATCCTTCTGTAGAACCACATTTTGGTTGCTTTAAGAATTTCCTTCATCTGCCATATTGAAGAACAGACATCATATAACAGTCCAGTGCACTTTCATTTTTCTGTCTCTCAATACAAAACTCAGTTTCTGGAATGCATTTTCGGCCATGCCAATACACCTTCGGATCTCCGTGTCGCATTTCCTGTCCTCTGTTAGAACGCTTCTCAGATACTTAAATTTCTACTCGTGTTTGATTTTAGTATCACAAATTTTCGTTAACATTTTGGATTTCTCTTTTTCTTGATTATCATCCATTCAGTCATAATACCATGCAGATAGTGAATACCACCCTACGATGCAATATTTACTGGACATTTTAAAGTGTCTGTTGGATAAAACTTATGCAAGCGAGAATAATCTTCTGCAACAGTCCATTTCTTTTTTTTAATCATTTCACCCCGAGCAAGGCAGAAATGCCACTGATGAGTGGGGGGCTACATAACTGCAAAAAGATTAATTAGAAAAGAGTGAGGAGTACAAACTAGTTAGAAAGGGGCAATAGAAACCTGAGAATGCAGGTGCGATGACAGATACATAGGTGGAGAGAAAGGGAAGGATATACGGGGGTGGGGAGAGAGCTAGAGTCCAGTGGTTAGTAGATGAGTATTGACTTTGCATTTAAATTTCTAGAGGTTGTAGCCGTCAGGAAAGCAAGACTATGGGAGCGAGTTCCACAGGCGGGAAGTGCGAGAGAAGAAGCTGCAGGAGTAGAATTGTCGTCTGCATTTGGCTAACCTGACTGTGAATGGGTGGGATCCAGTTGCCAGTCTGGTTGCACGAGTGAACACCTGTTGAGGAGGCACCAGTGACTTAAGTTCGTCCGAGCAGAAGCCATGAAAGTTCTTGTTTTAATAATGACACTTAACCAGCTTGACATAGCCTTTGCTTGTACGTGTTTTAACGTTTCCTCGACAAAGGCCGAAGCCGAACAATTCATGTAAGTGATGGTGCTTACGTCATGATGACAAGAGTAAGGCCTGGGTCTTGTGAGTGAATACATTCTAAAGATGTTACTTGCCAGTACGACACTGCACTCACAACCAACCATCTCTTCCATGAATACCGGACCTGTAGATTCAAATGATGGAACAATATGCAAATGCGATTCAGTTCACATAGTTACACGTAATAAACATCACTAGTAAAATGTCCGATGGAGTTACAGTTTAAGTGAATGTCTAACTTGAAACACGCCGGCCCGATGCCCAAAGTTTGTATACAAGCAAACAATTAACAAGTATTCATGTTCACTTGTATGTTATATCTATGTGTGTCTACATCTTGGCTGTCCATAATCATGTGTGTTGGTGTAGGGACATTCATTTAAGCGCTCAAATCTAAACACCGATGCGTCACACCCAACATACGCGACAATTCTCTGAAACGACCACCCTAATTCTCGAACACACACAATCCCGACGTTGCTCTAATTCACCAGAATTAAACCGTCTAGGTCACCTTGGCAAGGCACCTGTTCGCACAGGAGAGACGTTTCAGTGATAAGCGTGTAACTGTGTAACAAGATGACAGAAAACATTCAAAATATCTACTCCTCACCAGCATCTACATACTTCACAGAAAAAAAAATTATAAACTTCTTCAGGGTTGTGCAATTTAATATTCCGTCAGCTTATATGACGAGTTAAAATAAATATTAAATTATGTAATTGGATAAATGTATGTGTGGTTTGTACCAGACTGGTATCCGGACAAGATTGGCGAGGTCAGGTTGCTTGCCGTAATTTAAAAGAAGCCCTTGTTCGTTATCGCTCGCTCTCTCTATCTTTTTCTCTCCTCTGTCAAATACACATACAAGCACATACACACGCGCTAGGATACAGAATCTAGACAAGGTTTGATAAGTTTTATAATTTGGAAAACTTATTCATAGATTTGATTACGCGTTTCGACATCTTTTGTTTGGCTTCTGCAGATCAGAACGAAGTAAACATGTCTGTGTTTGTGTGTGTGGCTCAATATTACATTTTTGATATGTTCTTCTGCTAACCTAGCGTCCTTATTTTTTGGATAAAAGTGGTGTGGGGAGAAACATACGCGGATTTAATAATTTAAGTTTTATAAAAAATTTTTATTTAAAAATGATTTCAAGAACAGCCTGAATTATATTAGATGAAAATATATCTATCGAAATTAATTTTTTTATACGTCTGCATATGATT
Organism: Ascarosepion bandense; assembly: GCA_037127315.1. Taxonomy (NCBI): domain Eukaryota; kingdom Metazoa; phylum Mollusca; class Cephalopoda; order Sepiida; family Sepiidae; genus Ascarosepion; species Ascarosepion bandense. Next base: position 462,235 of record JBBBDQ010000144.1, on the reverse strand, counting down.
GGTTGTTTCGTTTTTATGGACAAATTAACCTCGCCGGGTCATTTATTGCCAACTAAATTTTAATTTATTAATTGCTGGTAATACCTTTTTCTTTCAACAAATTATTGTTGTTTTTATATAATTTTTTATGTGTAGTAATACTTTTTCTTTTCGACTACCAAGATTCATTGGGGTTTGTTTTTAAGAGCAGGGTCCCCAAGTCCTACCCTTGTTATTTAACACATGGAAGGGACGGATTAATACCTTTTCCAAGGGTACCAGTGCTTAAGTGAATGCAGGGTATTCAACTGGAATTCGAACTTGGCTCACCGATTTCTCTTTCCGAGCCTATATCCACTGCACCACGACGCACATTCGTCACTAAATGCTTACAGCACCTGATATTTCTAAGCGGTCAACCATCTAAATACTGACCAGGCTCAACGTTGCTTAACTTCGCTAATCGCGGGAGAATCGGTGTTTTCAATGCGATAGGCCGAAAGCCGTCTGCACATGAATTAATATGCCTAACTTTATCAAGTGACAAAGATTATCAAAATCTATTTTGCTTAATCAAACCATTTGCATAAAATCGCGCGTCAAGCGATAAATGTACAAATGAATTACTTAAAACGTATAAGGATAAATTAAAAAAGATAGAATTACATTTTACGCAGTGCATACAATATGATTTATATTCAAAAAAATAATTCCACCCTGTCGGCTGGGGTTACGCCGACTGAATCTCTACAGAGGGGCATAAAATCCTCAGTGAGGTATGAATATAAATTACATTCAGGTCCAGGTTTTGACGATAAACTGCATCTGGCAGTCAGGCCTCTAATTGGGAAGTTTTGAGGAGCATGGAACCACGTCTTAATTACTGTTGTTCTCAGATTCACCATGATCCTTGGCGGTAGCACCTGATAGGGTTCAAGATAAGGGTAAACTGGAGTCAAAACACTATAAAAGTATAAAAAAAAATTTATCGTGATAATTTCAGTAATTAGCGAGTACTTTGTAATACATAAAAAAAAAAATCAAGATTAATTATGTTCAACATTATTTATATTCCCATTAGCTCTATGTTCCTGGAGAAGAAAATATTATCAACAATACATTTTTAAGGAAAAATTAATACCAGCAATATATTTTTGAAGAAAAAAAAATTACTAACAATAGATTTTTGAAAAAATATTAACGTCAACATGTTTTTCAAGAAAAATACATCTGAGGGCACCTCGGAGTGGTGTAATGGTTAGCAAGCTCGTCTCGCTAGAATCATTATAACTGAGTAGTGAGTTCGATCCTCACTGGGTAACTCTTACTTTCGGCTTGTGTCACGTCTAAGCTACATTTAGAAAGTCACCTTCCTCCAAAGTTTAGGGGTTGGGTGCAGGGCTAACAACCCTGCCCCATAAAAAACAGTTTGTTACGGAAACAGCAAAAAACGCTGCCCTACACACCATTGGGTGTAACGGAAAAGTTAATATATCTAATTCTCGACAAAACCCTCTTACAAAATACATCAATTAAACCTGATCTACAAACTGATTTCTTACAAAGAATACATATTATATGCATACGAATTGGTGTAAATTCATGTAGGCATTAAATAACCCACTGAGATTGATATGCCGTAAAACAAAACAACCTTCCCCCAAAAATCTTCATGTAAAAATATTCAATAAGTTCTCTTTGCTAACATTAATAAGTGTTTAATATTGTTAAAGAATTAAATGAAGACGCTGTTATCCATTGATAGCAGTTTTCATTCTACGAATTTATTTTGAGGAAATGGTGTGTTGCTGAATGAGTAAGTTGGCTGATAATGGCAAAACCTGGTACTGGTCAGAACTCTGATAACCCGAAATGACTTATGGTGGTTGAAAGTTAGTAGGCGTGGTATCGTGGATATGATTGATAGTTTAATATAAGACAAAAACAAAACAAAGAAGGCAGTCACCTTTCTGAAACAGTCCAACATGGGTAGTCGGTCAACCTGTTGGCATTGGCTCCAACCTCTCTCCCTCTCTCTCTCTGTTACAATATCAAAGAAACTAAGATAGGCTTTTTGTGTTTCGATACTTAACTAAAGCGAAGGAAAAAATCTAAAAATTGTACTTCAGTCATTTAATCTGTGATGCGGCGCTTGGCGTGAAGTATTGTCGTTGGAATACGAAAAGCCAGAGCGACAGGAAACGGAACAGAAAGGCCAATTTGTATAATTCTAGTTGGGTCAAAACGATAAGCAATCGGGTATGGCTTCAGCAATATAATCCAGTATCAACTGATTACAAATATGTTCAAGTAATATCCAGTGCACGTCGAAAACAGGTGTTGGAAAATTAGTCGAATCCTTGTAACACTCCAGAAAGTAACTGGTTCCTTCTGATAAGCTTTGTCATTACAAAAGCCATGTCAGACCAGCATTTGCGTATTGAATCCATATTTGTTCTGAAACTGCCTAGTTCCACAGTTTTCATATGTGATCAAGCTCAAAAACATCGACACAGCCTTGTGAGTGATGAATCATTTAGCACCATCACTTTTTTCTCAGTCTCTTTTTACTCCATCGCTACTTTCAGGGTGGATTTGCTTTGTGGTGCAGCAGGAAATCGGCTCCAAAATAGAAATCGAGTTCAAGTTGAATATCTTGCATTCACTTACGCACAAATACCCTTGGAAAAGAAACTAATCCGTCTCTTCCTTTCAGTTATGGGTTAAATAACAGGAGAGATTGATTTCAATAGCCTTGTCTGCCAAGCAGTCTACCGTAGAAAGTAATAGCAACCAACTGCGGGATAATCTTCTGCCCAGTCAGTCATGTCTCGAGAGTGATATTATCGCCAAAGCGTCTATCACGGATGACATTTAACTGACTGATTGACTATCATGACAAACATTTTAACTAGCTACCTTTATTTACAAGTAGCCACTAAATAATGTCTGATTAAAAATAAAATTTACATATTATCCTACGTGTATAGATATGTATTATTCTACGTTTATAGCACGACTCAGGGATTCCTCCACAGTGCAATCATCAGGTGCTTATTATAAACTGACCATTTTGGGATTGAATTTTTGGTTTTCGCGTTTTTAGTGGAAGTTATATATTATAATGCTAGGAGGAAATTTTTTAATTTTCTAATTATTTAATTTTCTAATTATTTAATTGAATTTGATTTGAACTAAAATTTGAACATGTAATGGTGAAGTAAATCAGATTTATTTTCTAATTTCATGTTTACGTTCTTAATAAGCACCTGATGATAACAGACTGCATGAAACTCCGAGGTGTGCTAAAGACGTAGGATAATATGTATATGTATTAATATATACTTTCTAACTCTGCTAGATTACATCCAGCACTGTTATATTAACACCAGAAAAATATTTATATAAGCGGGTGTACTTATATATATATATATATATATATATATATTAATCATTTCACCCCAAGCAAGGCATTCCACTGCAACTATTGCACAGGGGGTTGCATAGGGGAAAGTGATGAGAAAGACTGGGTAGATATAGGAAATGTCAGAAGGAGGGTGATAGACGGGTAAGGATACAGAGGATGAGGGTTGGGTAGATGAAAAGAGTGTTTGAGAGAATGGATGCGAGTTAGTGTGTTAGGAGGTGTCTAGTGACCTTACATTTAAACTCCTGGAGACTGTAGCTGCCGGGGAAGCAAGTATGTGAAAGGAAATTTCACAGGTGGAAAGTGCAAGAAAAGAAGCTATTGGAGTAGAAATTGCGGTTACATTTTATCAGTTTAACTGTAAAAGGGTGGGACGCAGTTGCTAATCTAGTACCTCGTGCTAATTCGTACCTAGGGGGCACTAGTAATCTAAGTTCATCGGAGCAGAAGCCGTGAAATTTTTTATAGAAGAGGCACAGGGAAGCCACGTCACGCCGGTGAGAGAGTAACTGCAGTCGGTCTGCCAAGTCGGTATCGATCACATTACAAATTCTCCGTTGTATTTTGTCATGAACCCCGAGGAGAATAGCAAGGGTACCCGACCAGATGTGGCAGCAGTATTCAATACACGGGCGGATGGTAGATTTATATATCTGCAGGATAGATTCAGACGGGAAAAAATGTGTGTGTGTGCGTGCGTGCGTGTGTGTGTGTGTGTGCATGTCTCTGTGTTTATATTATATGTATGTTAAATATTAACCAATCGGGATTACAAAAAAAGAAACTTTTCAAGAGACGTATTGTGCGGCCAGTAAAACACTGAATTTGCTGAATATTTCACCCGCTTCCTCAATAAACAAAAAAGAAGCATTGATATTTCTTGTTTAATCAGATTATGCAAAGTAGGTCGAACCGGGGATATTTCAGCACCTCTCCGACTAGAGTCGCGAAGTATGGTCTATAGTCTTATCGCAATAAATATCACGTTTAGAATGCTAGACATGTTCACACTTTTGTGGTTTCTACGAGGTAAGTTATCCATCGCCACAACAAAACGTTAGGTAGGTATGATGGTGAATATGTTGAGAAGTTGAGGCTTGGCAAATAGGAGACATGGGCAATGGGGCGAGACTATTTTGGAGGCACAGACTGCAACAGTGCAGATGATCGTCGTAAAAGGATTGGTCGGAAGAAGTAGTGGTCGGCATTCGATTGAATGTCACGCAGTACACGAGAAGATGGAGCGGGACTGTTGGAATGTTTCTACATTGAGAAGGACGTGAAGAGGGCAAATGTGAGGAGAGCGATGTGGCCACTAAGAAAGACTTGAGGTAGAAAAGAATGAAAAAAAAAAGGATTAGCAAGGGGAGCGGGATTTGGCTGAGAGAAGAAAGAAATAGTAAAAGCGAAAATAAAATAAAACCAAACGTTAGAAAAAGAAGAATGTCAAATGTTGTCGAGTTCAAAGTAGGAGAAAACCACAAAGGGGAATACATAAGATCCGGATTAGGCAGGAGGTAAAATAAGAAAAGAATAAAGAAACAGAATGAAAGAAAGGAAAGGAAAGAAAAAGTTGGACAATTAGAAAAACAGTATTCGTAAAGAAAAAAAATAAAAAAGAACATGAAAGAGTTATACTTTAAGATAAAAAAAACAAAGAAATAGACAAAACCTCAGAAAATGTAAAAAAGGAATTATAAGAATGAATATAAAAAAGAATGACGAAGAGGAAAGGGAGTATTTTTATAAATGGAAAGAAGAAAACGAAAAAGTAAAAAAAAAAAAAAGAATGAATAGGAGAATACCAAGATGGCTCTGGATGGCCTTAAATCCTCTGTTAAATTCCTTGTTCCGTGTATTCTTTTTAGCCAAGTCACTTCCGGCTAGCTAGTTGAATTTTTAACCTACCTCCCAAACCCATTCCTCTGGCCACTAGATAAAATAACCATTTTTCTTTTTGTCAACTGGCAATGAAGCATGTTTGGTCAGGTTGGTTAGATTTATTTGAAATTTTAGTAAAAGTAAGTAGTGATTTTGTATTTATTTTTAAGACATTTCTTTGATTGGACATTAACTAAGCTAAAACTTAGTTAACTCACCACCTGTCACTTTTTAAATTGGAGCAGATAGATCAAACTATCGCCCGGTTCACACTCCACCCACATCTATTGAACAGGTGTAGAGGCTCATCCCTTGTTTCCTTTTAGGACGTGGTTTCCGGCTTTCTCTTTTCCAATCTTTTCACTATTACGTAGCCCCCTGCACACCAGTGGCGTTACCGCCTGCCTTGCTCGGGGTGATACGATTAAAAAAAAAAAATAAAAAAATAAGAATACACTGAGGAAGATGACAAAGAAGAAAACGTAAGAAAGTGTAAGAAGAAGAAATAGAAGTAAAATTAGGCTTCAGAATTTATATAAAAATAAGCGTAATAATAATAATAATAATAAAATAAGCGTAATGATAATAATAAAAATAAGCGTAATAATAATAATATAATAAAATAATAATATAAAAATAATATCATAATAATATTAAAATATTATAATAATATTAAAATATTATTATAATATTAAAATAATAATAATAATAATAATAATAAAATAAGCGTAATAATAATAATAAATATAAGCGTAATAATAATAATAAAAATAAGCGTAATAATTATAATAGTAATAATAATAATAAGCGTAATAATAATAATAATAATAATAATAATAATAATAATAATAATAATAATAATAATAATGGATAGAAAGGGAAATAGAAGGCGTCGGATTGGACAGAAAAAGTAAAAGGATACGCAAGAGAAGCAAAATAGAAAGCGTAAGAATACATAAAAGAAAACGTGAACAGAAAACTTAATAAGAAAGTGTGAAAATTGTTTAGAAGAAGAAAGAAAGCACGTAAGAAAGAAAGTGTAAGCATGGCTAGAAGAAGAAAAAGACTTCAAAAATGAAAGTATCTAAAAAGAAAGAGAAGCAATGATGATAAGTTATCAGTTTAAAAAATAAACAGAAAAGGAAGAAGAAGAACGTGGAGAAAATGAAAGTCTAAAAATATAAAGGAAATGAAAATGTAAAATAGAAAACATAGATGTAGCAAAAATAACGTCAGAATGGATATTAAAAAATAAAAAAGTGGCGTACGAATGAATGAAAGAAAACATAAAAAGAAAAGTGTGAGAATAAATAGAAGAAGAGAGAAAGCATGTAAGAAAGTAAAGTGTTAGCATGGATAGAAGAAAAAGAAAAGACGACGTTAGAATGCATTTATTTAAAACGAAGTTAAAAGGAAAGCATATGAATGTATGAAAGAGGAAAAAGTTCACATCGCCAATAAAAAATTAAAAAGTAAACATAAGAATAGACTAAAGAGTAAGAAGTTCACATCGCCAATAACGAATAAAAAAGAAAGTAAAAAAAAAAATGGAGGAAAGAGGAAAAAGTTCACATTGCTAATAAAAATAAAAAAGAAAGCAAAAGAATGGATGAAAGAGGAAGAAGTTCACATCGCCAATAAAGAATAAAAAGAAAGCCAAAAGAATTGATGAAAGAGGAAGAAGTTCACATCGCCAATAAAAATAAAAAAGAAAGCAAAGAATGGATGAAAGAGGAAGAAGTTCACATCGCCAATAACGAATGAAAAAGAAAGCCAAAAAAAATGGAGGAAAGAGGAAAAAGTTCACATTGCCAATAAAAATAAAAAAGAAAGCAAAAGAATAGATGAACGATGAAGAAGTTCACATCGCCAATCAGAATATAAAAAGAAAACCAAAAATGGATGAAAGAGGAAGAAGTTCACATCGCCAATAAAGTATATGAAAGAAAGCAAAGAATTGGATGAAAGAGGAAAATGTTCATCTCTCCAATAAAGGATTGATAGCTGGATTAGTACAAACGTAAAACTAAAATGGGATTTAGTTTAAGAAGAAACAATCAGTAGAAACATATATTTAAAAAAAAAACAGCAAAAAAGTAATTGAAAAAAATAAAAGGAGGAAATGTTGGTTGAAAAAAAAAATGAAACAAAAATTAACAAAAACCAGAATAGACGAGTAAAGAAAATGTAAAGTTGTTTGAAAAGAGACGTTACTGATTACGAATTAAATAGTCCACTTGAAAGAGAGGAACAATAAAAAATAATAAATCAAAGATTGAGTAAATAGCAGATATTTTGGCAGAGACAGACTAATACACTAGTCGAGATAGAAAACTAAAGAAAATGTGTCTGCTCCAAAATTCAGTATTTGAAACAGTCTTTATATGGACCAAATTTTTGTAAAAAATATACCCAATATTTAAGAATACATTGGCTTATTTTCTAAACAACAGAAGAAGAAGTACAATTAAAACGATTTTCTAAGCGCTGCTTAGATGTGGTACGAGCCGATAGTGTGGGGTACCCTGTGAGGATTGAAATCATTTGTAACAGGTTCCACCACGACAATCTTTCTAACCCTAAAACTACGTCGAGGTTCCCAAAGAAGAAAAGAAGGAGGAGGAGAAAGGCGGGTAGGAGTATATAAAATTGTTTTTGATTTAGACCCTGTGAAAATGTCTACGAATTTCATCAATTCAAAAAAAATAAAGAATGGTGCATAGATAGAATTTCTTAACTACAGGTGAGAAAGTAAAAGATTTAAGGACATCAATAAAAAGGAATGCATTTGAAATTTGAATTCAGATTTGTGACTGACTTTTGCAAGGGATGATTATTGTAGTGGATAAGAAATTAAGAATAAAAAATTAAGAATTAAAACCATTTTGAAAAAACTAACTAAACATACAAAGTTAAATTTCACACCCGCAAAAGTGGATTCAAACGACCAAAAACATTTTGGAAAAACCCAAACCATGGTAAATTTCACAAGTTAAGGTGAAAAGTAAAATTCTGAATCCTAATTGGATACCAAATAGAGAATTCATATGTGACATCAGTCACTCTTTTTTTCACACCTAAGTGAAAATGCTCGCTGGATCCGGTCAATGATCAGATTAACTACTTAAATGACTGGTCAAGACACAGTTTGATGGGAGAACAGCGAGAGAAAACTGCTAAAATGTAACAGAAGAAACTTCAACTACAACTCGGACATAAGTCGCTTTGCTTATTGTCTTCCTTCTCCTTCTTTCTCGTGTGCTGAATTATTTTACTTCTCCTTCTCCATCCAAAGACATTTCTTTCAAATAAACACACAGGATACGTATGGATAAACTCTTTTCAACAAATTACTACTACGAACATTTTTTACATTTATTGATACCCATAACTATCATTGAACACAAACTCTACCCTTAACTTTTTAATAATGTTTCTAATTGCACCTTAACTTATACAACTTGTGTTATTCTTTCTTTTAATGAATTTATATTTTAAAAGAAAAATGGATATTTTATTTTTACACTATTCCACACTAATCCATATATTCGAACCTGCTACCAAGCCCCTAATGAAAACCTTATAATAATTTTGATGAAAATAATTCTGGAAAAAAATTGTAAGCTGTGCGGAGTTCGGTTAAGTATGACACAAGGTTCGAATAAAAAAACATTAACTATTCTACCTATAGCTTCATTATAAAAGCAACAACAACCTTGTCAGTTAGAACTCTCATTGAAGAAGAGTTTATTCAAGTACCTATTCAGTTACACTCTTTGCTAGACCAATTAGATCCTAAATGCTCTGTACATTCGACATTGTGCCGCATCTAAGCTGAATTCCAGCCGGCACTTCGTGATGCAATAGCTAACTTATTATTTCCTTCTTCTATCATCCATAAGTTAATTCGATTCACACAGAGTGCCCCATACTTTCAGACTACATCTAAGCTATGCTTAGAAAGACAGCACTTACACTATTATCTATAATCGACTTCGGCATGCACGCGTCGGGAATTTTTGTCAAGTTTTCTAATGTAATGAATATATTAATGAATATATTAGTTACTAACAGGAGAATTAAATTAATATAACTTAACATTCATTTCATTGCAATATTCTCGGAGTTACTCTCGCCAGTGTGGGCGGATGAAACGGTCCCACACTCCTGGTCCGATACGTGGACATTACATTATGTCTGCATTCTGTGAGCGACTGTCCAAATCATCTCGTGGTATGGTGTTGTTTATATAAACATCTATCCAACATTCTCGTTCTCATCATGATCTAGAATTTAAAGAACTCATGGGCTGAATTCGTACATGAAAAACAGGATGTGGAATTAGTAAATACTAAGCACTTCATGAAAAAATACTTTTAAGAAACATATTTAAGAAATTACGGACAGAAGTATCGCTATCTGCACGATCAATGAATACCGAATGATTCTTTATAAAGAAATACCTAATATTATCATTATCACAATTATATTAAATAGTTCATAGTATTTCAGCATTTATTTATATACTGTTAAGAAATCTTACCTTTGACTTAATACTTTGTTTAGGATCCAAAAGACATCTTTCGCTATTAGTATCGACCTTGGAGTAGATAGACTAAACTATCGCCCGGTTCACACTCCACCCAGGTCTATTGAACAAGTGAAGAGGCTCACCTCTTGTTCCCTGTTTAGGATGTAGTTTCCGGCTTTCTTAAAGCCTAAGAATGAATATGAGAATACCAAGATGGCTTTGGATGGCCTTAAATCCTCTGTTAAATTCCTTGTTCCGTGTATTCTTTTTAGCCAAGTCACTTCCGGCTAGCTAGTTGAATTTTTAACCTACCTCCCAAACCCATTCCTCTGGCCACTAGATAAAATAACCATTTTTCTTTTTGTCAACTGGCAATGAAGCATGTTTGGTCAGGTTGGTTAGATTTATTTGAAATTTTAGTAAAAGTAAGTAGTGATTTTGTATTTATTTTTAAGACATTTCTTTGATTAGACTTTAATAACGTTAAAACTTAGTTAACTCACCACCTGTCACTTTTTAAATTGGAACAGATAGATCAAACTATCGCCCGGTTCACACTCCACCCAGGTCTATTGAACAAGTGAAGAGGCTCACCTCTTGTTCCCTGTTTAGGATGTAGTTTCCGGCTTTCTTAAAGCCGAAGAATGAATATGAGAATACCAAGATGGCTTTGGATGGCCTTAAATCCTCTGTTAAATTCCTTGTTCCGTGTATTCTTTTTAGCCAAGTAACTTCCGGCTAGCTAGTTGAATTTTTAACCTACCTCCCAAACCCATTCCTCTGGCCACTAGATAAAATAACCATTTTTCTTTTTGTCAACTGGCAATGAAGCATGTTTGGTCAGGTTGGTTAGATTTATTTGAAATTTTAGTAAAAGTAAGTAGTGATTTTGTATTTATTTTTAAGACATTTCTTTGATTGGACTTTAATAACGTTAAAACTTAGTTAACTCACCACCTGTCACTTTTTAAATTGGAGCAGATAGATCAAACTATCGCCCGGTTCACACTCCACCCACATCTATTGAACAGGTGAAGAGGCTCATCCCTTGTTCCCTGTTTTAGGATGTGGTTTCCGGCTTTCTCTTTTCCAATCTTTACACTCTTTTATTTATTAATTTTTTTTTCTTCAATTGGAGTAGATAGACTAATCTATCGCCCGATTCACACTCCACCCACGTCTAGAGGCTCATATCTTGTTTCCTTTTAGGACGTGTTTTCCGGCTTTTCACTCTTACGTAGCCCCCTGCAAATCAGTGGCGTTATCGCCTTGCTCGGGGTGATATGATTAAAAGAAAACCTTTAGAAGTCTTATTTTCTGCTATCTACTACAAGATAAGTAAGATTGTATTTCTGATAATACTGCATTTTGACGTTACCAATAATTATTTCTCACCTTACGTTGTTGCGTGCTTACGGCCATATCACGTTGAAACACAGTTTCCTGTACAATCACCAACGTTGAGCCTGGTCATTACCCAGATTGATTACCGCTGGGGAATATCAGGTGCTGTGAGACTGAATGTGCCGGTGTTCTAATGGATCATGGCTCGAAACTGTTAGCCGGAGAGGAGAGTTCTACATATATTTGGTTTCGTTAACTTCACTTCCCCACAAAAGAATCTTGCAAAAGGTATGATTTCATCTCATTCTTTTAGCTATGGGTCAATTAGCAATACTTGAATCTTTAAATCATTATTATCCCGAAAAAATATCTTAGAATCTAAAAATATTTTGTTGCTTTAAATAACCTGCATGGAGTTGATAAGTCTTGAAAAATGAATCAATCAATTCGGTTGTTGCTTTTACTGATGACTTTTCATTCTGTTTATGACACTTAATAGACAGTCCTTCCTTCTTGCTATCTTCTAATACTAAATTATTACCTTACTCGTAACTTATGCTAAAATTACTTGTTTCTTTATGTAATCTTACCTTTGACTTAATACTTTGTTTAGCATCCAAAAGACATATTTCGCTATTAGTATGCACCTTGGAGTAGATAGACTAAACTATCGCCCGGTTCACACTCCACCCACGTCTATTGAACAGGTGTAGAGGCTCATCCCTTGTTCCCTGTTTAGGATGTGGTTTCCGGCTTTCTCTTTTCCAATCTTTTCACTCTTACGTAGCCCCCTGCAAATCAGTGGCGTTACCGCCTTGCTCGGAGTGATATGATTAAAAGAAAACCTTTAGAAGTCTTATTGTCTGCTATCTACTACAAGATAAGTAAGATTGTATTTCTGATAATACTGCATTTTGACGTTACCAATAATTATTTCTCACCTTACGTTGTTGCGTGCTTACGGCCATATCACGTTGAAACACAGTTTCCTGTACAATCACCAACGTTGAGCCTGGTCATTACCCAGATTGATTACCGCTGGGGAATATCAGGTGCTGTGAGACTGAATGTGCCGGTGTTCTAATGGATCATGGCTCGAAATTGTTAGCCGGAGAGGAGAGTTCTACATATATTTGGTTTCGTTAACTTCACTTCCCCACAAAAGAATCTTGCAAAAGGTATGATTTCATCTCATTCTTTTAGCTATGGGTCAATTAGCAATACTTGCATCTTTAAATCATTATTATCCCGAAAAAATATCTTAGAATCTAAAAATATTTTGTTGCTTTAAATAACCTGCATGGAGTTGATAAGTCTTGAAAAACGAATCAATCAATTCGATTGTTGCTTTTACTGATGACTTTTCATTCTGTTTATGACACTTAATAGACAGTCCTTCCTTCTTGCTATCTTCTAATACTAAATTATTACCTTACTCGTAACTTATGCTAGAATTCCTTGTTTCTTTTCTTCCTTTGCCAGTAAATCCAATACATCTGCGGATATTGATAAAGTTACAAAAATTATTAAGTTTGATGCAATGAGCTTAATATGCACAATTTATCACAACCATTAGAATAATCATATAGTAATTGTGCTTGTCCTGCTTTTCATTAGTTCGAACGGTCATTACCCACTGCCAATACTTCATAAATGACGGACCATATTGTTATGATTACATGGAAAAGCCGAAAGCATATCAGAGACATTATTGGTTTCAGTAAAAAAGAAAGCAAGCAAGCAAGATTAAAGTATCTAATGTCTTACGCTAGTACTTAAATACTGGACTGTTCTGTTTTTAATAGTGTTACATGTTAGACATATCAAAGACGCTACTTGGTTTCAGTGAGAAAATGAAAGAAAAGAATGATATAAGTTTTGTATAGTTTAGGTAACTGTGTATACTGGTGAGCCAGCAATAGACTAAATCATTTTATAATTCACTTATAGAAATGTTAAGCAATAAGAAAACTCAAAATATTCAATGCGACGTGTATAAAAGGCGGCCATATTTTCCCTAGTATTCCCGATCTAATCCGATCCAGTAGAGTGTCTGACTCGTCAGTCTTAATCTTTGACGTTGTTTCATAAAACAGATTACGTACTGCGCTGTATTGTATATCCATAAACTATGGCGGACATCGTCTACAATCAGTGCTTAACTTCTGTTTCAATTAAATGAAAAAGTTGTCAATTTCAAGTATTTTCATTTGTACCTCCTTACTTCTTAAAATAACGACCAGCATTCATATATATCTTTGCTATTGTAATATTTTGTTAAAGATATTAAGAAGATAGAAGAATATCTTCGGGCGTTTTACTCTTTTGAGAATTCATCATGCCCTTATTTTATCAGTGAATTAAGGTGTAAGATACTTAAGGAAATTTAAATTGGGAACCGTGAAACTAGTAGAACTTTAAAAGAATCTCTTCTCCCGACAAGTAATTTTTTGTCGCTTGTTCTTGAAGAAAGTTTGAACGTAGAAGAAAGGTGAAAGAAACGTGAAAGAAAAAAAAGAAGCAAAATAAAACATAAATGCCTCATTTGTCGAACACGTGCAACCAAATCTGACATTGTCTAGAATTCAGTCTTGAAATCTGACCTTGTATACTTTACATCCTCTTCTTGCAAATATTTCAAATGAGCCTGGTATGTGTGGGAAGGAGAAAACCAAACAAGGAGATGCCGTGGTATTTAATCAGAAAATAAAGCCGGAAACATTATTGATATCAACATCGTCTTCGTGTTGGAACTTGCGAAATAGGGCTGATGGGGTTAGCGATTAATTCAATTGGCAGTAAAATCTTCAGCTCCGCTTGCCGACTCGGTGTGGGGTAACTGTAAGCGTGTTAATCTTTTTGGCCATTACAGGTAGATCGTATCCCCATTGATGGCAAAACCTTGTAGCAAACGTTCTCAATTTTGTTAAATAATACTTGGAAGTTTTACTTTACTATAATGCTTGTCTATATCTAATTAGATTTCAGATTGATCCTCATAGATTACTTAATATACATGACCATCTGCCAAACTAAGCCTCATTTATAAACCGCTCTTAATTAATTCAATTAAATTTTACGATCTAACTTTGGCAAGGAATTTTTCAATTATGACATTTCATTATTTCATGTTCTTTGTACCTTTTAATAAATCTTGTTTTTAATTTATATGTAATAGCAGACACGGAAAGGAAACTACAAGACCTCCTACAGAAGGTAGCTGAAGAGTGTGACAAGAAAGGACTACAAATAAACTGCAAGAAAACCGAATGCATGATCATCAACAAAAAGAAAAGCAAAACATGCTGAATACAGGTCGAAGATACTAGAATGAAGAAAGTCCAAAAATTTAAATAACTGGGAAATGTTCTAACAGAAGACGGAAAGTGGGACACAGAGATCCGAAGGCGAATCAGCATGGCGAAGGACGCTACTACTCTGAGTTGAATGATAACTTAAAGAAAATCTAGTAACCCTTTCACTATGACACGCGATAAATTTTCAGATTTGCAAAGGTTGTAACATACGTATCTCAATACATTTCTTCACTTGCATGAAAAATGTCTGGGTCTTATGTCATTTAAAGTCTATCTCTCTTTACTCTTACAATCACATTTCTCCTATCATGACCTGATTTCCTCTCGGTTAGCTGAGATAAATCACCAAAAATACCCCCACCTATACTATCTGGATTTGTAAAAAATCGTTTTCTTTTCAAAAATTCGATATTTATAATAATTCCTAACTGTAAAAATAATTATATATTTCCCGGTTGACAAGGTGCTAATAAGATAGCACCGAAACACAACGGCTTTTGTGTTGCAGTAAACTATGATTTTTTTTATTATAAACTTATAATTAAATATTACAATATATATATGAAATGATTTCTTTGAACATTAATTTTAATCGAAACTCGTATTTAATTAGATATTCTGTTTCTGATCAAACAGTATTTTATAATTAGTTTCAACCGGCCTGATTATTTACGATATATCTTTGCTACGAAAATGTGTGTCATTCGACAGGATTCAAACCTGCGTCCCCTATCCACATAGAGGAAGTCATTAAGTGATTTGGCGCGTCTCAGACCTCTCGACCACGAATGACGATCAGTCCAAATGAAGTTAAATTAAGCTTATAACACAATATATATATATATATATATATATATATATATATATATATAAGTTAAGGCAAACGGTGCTCTTCTGTTTAGGTTAGTATCTCCGTCCACTCCCGCTCCACCTAACAAACTCAGACCAACAAGAATATCCTACTGCTACCAAAGAGCAGACTAGGACTCGTTCCGCGGTGACGTCCCTTGTAAAAATGTTTTTAGTCTTCCCGTTGAAAACTGTGCATTCGAGGTCTCCTCTTGGGTTAAGGCTGGCATCGATGTTTTCATCCCAGCCAGGAATTTTTAGCTTAAATCTCATTCGCCTCTCTGGTTCTCGCCTGTTTGCTCGGCCACCATTGCCCACCGGAATCACTTCTTCCGGCTTTATAGGAGCCACAACAGGCGCCCGTTCACCTCAGCTCGTAATAAGTGCAAAAATATATTTAAGGATGGTAAGATGTTGTTTGCTGTTAGAATGAAGTAGCGCATAGCCAAAGACTACTGGCGACTCTGTAAAAGTGTTCTTAACAACAGTAAAACCCCAATATCACCTAGAATCAATTAATTTGAGGTCCTCACTTCTTCCGCGGAAAAGACTCCACAAATTCACGACTGGATTCGTCGGGAGTATCTACACCCGACTTCCCATCTAGAACTGAGGCCCAGCTGAATAACGTCCACATTAACCTCTCGCTGTTCTCTAACATAATCTCAAAGCAGAGGTGACGGAATCCCAATCATAGTCTTGATGAAATGTACCTCTGAACTCTCAGAGTTTTACAACTACGACTTATCTGCTTCCTGCTTTCCTGCCTGTTGGAAGTCTTCCTCTGCAGTTCCTATATTTAAGAATACTGGAGAACACACGGACCCCGTTAAGTACTACCCTCTCACCCACTTACCGTATTTGGCAAAGTGTTCAAAACCATTATCAACGCAAAGGTGGTTCAGCATCTCACAGCCTACAGACACTTCTCGGACAAACAGTATGGTTTCCGCTTCACCAGGACTACTGCTGATATGCTAACGACCATCACTACGTATATATACCAGGCTCTCGACAATAATGGTGAAAATAAAAAAGGTTGCCCTGGATATTTCCAAAGCGTTTGATAGATTTTGGCATGCTGGTCTTCTACGCAATCTGCGGAGCTATGATATGACAGGGCAATTGTTTTACCTAATCCAGTCTTTCCTCTCAAATCGCACAATAAAGGTAGTATTGAACTGACATGCCTTCCAAAACTACCATTCAACGCTTGTAACCGTCAAGGTTCTCTTCTAGTTCATATGCTTTTTCTAATCTACATCAACGATCTCCCCGATGTAATAAGATCCCAAGTAGGCATAAACCCTGACGACACCACCGTTTACTTTCGCCTCGATCAAAAACAATCGCACCTACGTCCCATTAGCATGGAACAGGACAGACTCCCTGAGAGTAAAATGGAACGCCTCTTTGGCTTCAGACTCTCAGCGAACCTCAAGTGGAATGACTATATCGAATCCATTGCTAAATCCGCTGCTAAAAAGGTCGATTCACTGTGCAGGGCCAGGAAGTTTTTTTTTCCGTCTGAGTCCATCCTGAAAATATATACATCTACCATCCGTCCGTGTATTGAACACTGCTGCCACATCTGGTCGGGTGCCCTTGCTATTCACTTCGGTGTTCTTGACAAAATCCAACAGAGAATCTGTAATGGGATCGATACCGATTTGGCAGCTCAGCTGCAGTCGCTCTCTCACCAGCGTGATGTGGCTTTCCTGTGCCTCTTCTGTAAATACTTCCACGGCTTCTGCTCCAGCGAACTTAGATCCCTGGTGCCCACTATGTATGAATTTACACGAGCTACTAGATTAGTAACTAGGTCCCCCCCCTTTTACATCTCCTATTTCATTAACTCGCATCTATTCTCTCAATATCTTTTCTCCATCTACTCCACCCCCATTCTCGGTATTCTCATTTGTCTATTACCCACCTTCTGACATTTCCTCTAACACCACTTTCTCATCACTTTTCGCTATGCAACCACCTGCGCAGCAGTGGCAGTAGAATGTCTTGCGTTGGGTGAAATGTTAAAAAAAAAAGCCTAAAGGCTAGTTTAACTAGTGCAATAAATGTGATGGTGTTGAGACACGTAATCTCGTACTACTAAGTTATTTTTATGGCGTTTAATGAGTGCCTATATACAGAGAATCTGTATTGTGATTGATCGCGACTTGCCAGATAGGATACTGTCGCTTTCTCACCGGCGCAGTGTGGCTTCCCTGTGCCTCTTCTACAAATACTTTCACGGCTTCTGCTCCGATGAACTTAGCTCACTGGTACACCCTATATAAGAATTTCTTCGAGCCACAAGATTAGCAACTATGTCCCACACTTTTACTATGAAACCAATAAATTGTAAAAGCAAATACTACTCTAGCAGCTTCTTTTCTCGCACTCCCCGCCTGTGGAAATCCCTTCCTCATTCTTGCTTTCCCGACAACTATAATCTCCAAGAATTTAAATGTAAAGTCAATAGTCATCTCCTGTCTCACTAACTTACATCCTAATCTCTCTCATGCTTTCCTCTCTGTCCACCCAACTCTCATCAGTATTCTCTTCCTTATAGATTCTTCCTCACACCCCCTGCAACCTCTCACTCCTTTTCATAACGTTCTTCCGATGTAATCCCCTGCACAACAGTGGCAGTAAAATGCCTTTGCTTGGGGCGACACGATCATATATATATATATATATATATATATATATATATATATATATATATATATATATATATGTTTGTGTGTACGCGTTTGTGTGTACGCGTTTGTGTGTACTTGCGAAAATGCTATGATATTTGATTTTCTTTTCTCGAAGAATTAATCATTCATATTTTTGGGTTCATTTAAATTTTCTCCTTTACATTAGTCATATTGAACCAAGTAAGATTCCAATATATGATATTACCTTCTATCTGTTAAAGTGACGACCGATATAATTGACAATAATTCGATGTTCTTGTCTGGACATTAATTATGGTCAGAGTGGATTGTCCAATCTCAATCATCCAGCGAGGTGATTATGACCACCTCAGTTGGGTAAAGTTCAGTTTAAACAAGGCCAACAGACATTTTGACTGATTATCTATATATTTATAAATGAAAGCATTGCTAAAATAATTGAATAATGCCATAATATAATTCCGAGCTTAAAATCAATGATATAGACTGTCTAAAAATAATGTGACGGGTTCTCTGGCCGATTAAGTGGTTTTCCTGAGTTGGTTGCTGTGGTCTTGTAATCTTGTGCCAAACAATACTTAATTTATATATACTTAATTGTATAATGGCTGCCGGAAGAGACATTTTCCTATCCTTCTGCAATACTTCATTGTTAGCATCATATATACAATAAACAAAAGTGTCTGGATTTAATAATTAGTAACTTCCATAACCTTTTTGGTATAATTATCTCTTATTAAATTGAAACTATATTAACGATTAGTGTATAGCGTCCAGATTGTTAGAGACGGGGATAAACAAAATTTTTAATTCACCAGCCTTAAGATTAACATGCTCCAGCAAGATAGTTTTAGGATGGAAAAATCTTAAAATTTAAGGACACTTTATGCACTGACTCAGAGTTTCATAAACAACGCAGTTTTTAAGTGCTGAGAATAAACTGACCGTTAAGTGATTGAAATTTTAATAAATAAATATCTGTTTATCACGATATTGGCAAAGTCCATATATCAAACGGGGATTACAGTTTCTTCTTTAAAAATTATATTTGCATTTAAAAATAAGAGTATTTTTTCATATATATATATATATATATATATATATATATATATATATATATATATATTATTAAAATTTTTGAATAGTAATTTTATACTAAGTATAAAGTATGAAAGAAAATTACAATATTATTTCAAAGTAAAATTTAAAAAAAGAAATGCAATAACTGACATTACAATTAATCTCGATAAACGTATTTCAACATATATTTATGTTTATGTCTACATATAACAAACAAATTATTTCCCTTTTTCTTTATTATACAAATATATAGATAGATATTCTTCATTTGTAAACGAGCTATTACGCGACCTAGGTTTTCTACCATTTTAAAGGAAAATCTTCAGGCGATTTGCAATAAATGAGTTTTTCCGTTTACCGTCTTTTTTTTTTGTTTTTAAGAATGCTCATGTAACGGAAATTTTTTTGAACGTTCAAGTAGCGGGGAATTTGTCAACTCGCAAATTTTAAAATTAAATGAAATTATGACGTTTTCATCCATGGTTGTATAAACCTAATAAGTATTTTTTGGTATTGTTACATTACACCTTATGTCTGGGTCTTTTCCATAATACAAAAATTGAAATTAATATGTATGGAAAAGGCCCAGACATAACTTGAGTATAGGAAAAAAAGCCAACCAAAACAATGGTGGGAAAATATGTAGACTGTGCCAGGGAGAAAAGGTTAGCGATTATGCTATTCTCAAACAAAAATGAATTATTAAATGAAAGAACAGAAATTATGATTAAGTGCAACCATACCAAATAATACATATTAGTTTCATACAACCATGGACGAAAACGTTATAATTTTTATAATTTTCAAAACTGCGGGTTCAAAAATTCCCTGCTACGTGAGCATTCATAAAAATCACATTTATGTGAGCGTTCTTTAAAAAACAAAAAAAAAAACGTCAAAATTATTGCCTGAAGACATCTCATGGCAGAAACCTAGGTCGCGTAATTTATCGTTTACAAATGAAGAATATTCAAAAGTTCTACAATATAGTTGTATTGAGCACTTTTAAATACAAATGTGTACTGGTCTAATTTTATTATGACCAAAAACTAAGTAATTAAAGAATCAATATATATATATATATATACATAGTGATGATCCACGTATACTGTCTTAATAATATGTATAAGAAAAACTACTAAAAAGTTGTAAGTTTAAATATGTATTTCTTTGACAGTATTTATTTATTTCTATTATTATATTTGATATTTCAGACCGTCCTCGGCCTTTCATTAGAAACAATATATATAGATATATAGATATATATAGGAAAAACTACTAAAAAGTTGTAACTTTAAAAATGTATTTTTTGACAGTATTTATTTATTTCTAATATGAATGGATTTTCTTTTTACAGTATTTATTTCTATTATGAACGGATTTTATTAAGAATAAGCAAACATAAAGCTTGCAATTTATTTAATCTGACATGTTTAAAGGAAAATTTGCTGCCAAAGTACACAATTATATATATATATATTGTCATCCGCAGACAGATCTGTTTCGCTGTTTTACAGCTCATCAGTACGGTTAGATTCCGATTGCATTTTTACCCAGGATTGAATATATATATATTTGTGTATTTAGGCAGTAAATTTTCCTTTAAACATGTCAGATTAAATAAATTGCAAGCTTTATGTTTGCTTATTTTTAATAAAATCCGTTCATACTCACGGATAATCTTTCTCGTATTACAATAAAAAAGATGTCAGAAATGAGCGGTAGCGTTGACAGTTGTTATTTTCATTCATCTCTGAAGGTAACCCAAGTATTTTCAACCTTTCCGGATCATCTTCAGAGATGTGGGTTATGATAACAAATGTAACCGGAAAACTGTGTTGCTAAAAATTACTTTACATTTTGTCTGCTTCAAATATAACGGTTAACTAATTGCTACGTTCGTTAGAACGTGAAAATTATCCTAAATGAATTGTTAAAGCATGAAAAAACTGTTCTTTTTTACAAACATATTAGGACATTACTACAGTATCCATAGCTGTCCTATTAATTGACGGCTTAAGTGTTTTAATGAATATTGCCTCGAGAATCTGTAGTTTGCTTTTTTGTTTTTTTGGTGCAGGGTAGTTGCATTATTGATCATTATTTTTTTTTGCATTGTGAATGTAAACAGAAATGTTGTTGTAGATGTCTAGAAATGGATGAATGGATCACCCTAAAAGGCCAGGATGTGAAAGAAAGCCACTCAACAAAGAAAAAAGAAAAAAAACCGGCGGGTATAATTTTCCAAGCACAGAAAAATTTTCTGAATGCCAATGCAAGCAAAAAAGATGGCAGATAGTTGGAGCACAAAATTTGGTCAAAGCAGAACATATTTAGTATCTACCAAAGAAAGTATTAAAGCCAGATGGAATAACCATAAGTCTAGATTTAAACTGGAGAACCTAAAAAATTGTACAAAACTGGCTAGCCACGTGTGGAAATTAAAATTAAAGTATGGAAAAAACCACCCATATATCTTTGAACATAGTAAAACAGCCAAACTTTTCAACGGTAGTAAAGTGTGCATGTTACGTCAGGAGAGAAAATTGGCTATAATGTTGATCCCAGACAAAAATGAATTTCTCAATGAAAAAACAGAAATTATGTCCAGTTGGAACGATATCAATAAATCACGAATGAAAGTGTTCTAAGATCATTTAGTAACTTCTAATATTGGAAAATACACTTTCATAAAAGATCGCTGTTACGTGAGGGTTTAAAAAACGATAAAATGAGTTGTTGTAAATCGCCTGAAGACACCAAAAGGTAGAAAATCGAGGTTGCGAAAAAATTCGTTTCCAAATTATAATCTATATATATAAAAGGCAATCTGTGAGTCTGAGTTTGACTTTTCTATATGCACGCCTACATTTTTTAAGCTTCGCCATTCAAACTTTCTAGGGATACATATCAGCAGGCAAGCCAGGACGATACATACTTTTTGAGTATAAGTTCAAGCAATTTTCCATTTCACACATTTTGGCCAATGGAGCCGATTGTTTACATTTGCACCGTAAAACATCTAATATCTAAGATGGTTGCTACATTATGTTTCACAGAAATCAAATCACACGTGTCAATCGCGACTAAAATAGTTTTTATTAAAAAAAAGTTTTTTTTTCAAACAAAATTTTTTTTTTAAAAAATGCCAATGGTTAATTTAATTATTTGTCTTTTTTTTCTTCAGATTTAATATTTCATACTTTAGAAAATAAAATTTTTAAAAAAATAGATTTTTTTCGCTAAATATTTCATGCAGGAAATCAACCGTCTGTAAATCGTGTGGCATTAATGTAATTTTGCCTCTAAAATGAAATGTCTACATTTTTAAATTTTCTTCGAAAAAATCTCAGAACTGAGAGCGTAATAGTTTTCATATTTACAATTTTAGTGAAACAAAATAAATAATTTGTATTTTTATGTTAAATTAATTTATTCAACAAAAAATGTAAATATTTTCCCCCGGAAATTTGAAAAAAAAAACAAAAAAAAACAACGCAATGTTGTTTACAATGTCACACAAAACATCAAATCACGTTTATTCAAAACAAAAGAAAATAGATTTTTAAATGGAATTTTTTAACAATTATGAAACAACAAATTTTTTATATAATTATCTTTTATATATAACCGAGTTTTAAAGGAATCTATCCATTTAATATTTTAAACAATACTGCATCATGAGATTTGATGTTTGTGTGAGTATTGTAAACATTGCGTTCTAAGTAATTTAGCAGCCATCTTCGATTAAGGTAACAGGCACTTTTCCTTCCTTAGATACACCTGGAGCCATCAACAACGGCCACACCAATTCGCTTCTGGCATTCTCAATTTCCAGTAAAATTATGTTTCGCAATGTCCATCAACAAATCTCAGGAACAGACGTTTACCACCACAGGCATTCTTTTAAGGGAGCCATGTTTCGCCCATGGCCAACTGTACGTGGCCTGTTCCCGTGTTGGAAGCAAGGCTTCCCTTTTTTGTGTTTGCACGTGAAGGAATAACGTGTAAGTATACAGGGAAGTTTTGTAGACTCGGATTATATTCTGATAATATAAGCTTCTAAGTCCCTTTCCATTAGTCAACATAATTTTCTGCAGCTGAAGTTTATTTGTGGTCAGTTTTGATGATACTTTGTGTGTAAAAGCCAAGACCAGTTAGACATAGGGGAGTGGTGTCGAAAGGAACAGAATGCACAATATTGTAGCCAAAACTCTACTGGCCAAACTCCTTATACATGCGTTACTGCCGTGGCACTGAGATTGCTAAACTGGGTTCAGTTTCACTATCTACATTTAAAACAAGTAAACTTCTATCTTATTTATTACTAACACAACTTCCTGCGAATATTTTCTATTCATTTCCAGATCAGAGAACCGCCACCCCCCTTAGATGAAGACAAAAGTATAACCGGTACTAAAACTACACTTTATACTCCGTTCGAATACTAAAGCAACATGCATCCAATGCCTTATTACTTCTGAAAATGTTTATTAACAGCCTCATCTCTCTTTTCCAACTTTCAATAAATTATTTCCATCTACACCTCTCATTGGCATCTTCTACTACTAAAATGTTCTGAGTTGCACGGGCAACGCCGGGCTATGATGCTAGTTATATATATAGTGTTAATGATAATGTTTAATGTGATAAGATTATAATGTTTAGCGATAAGATGATTCTTTTTTCAGTGGATTTACTGATAAAATGCATTTTGGCAAGCGTAAAGTGGTCGATATCGATGTGGGTTGATAAACCTGAGCGGATTTATGCCGACTTCGAAGTTTCTTGAAGAAACCATTATGATGTTCTGACTCGTCCAGGTTGGCTTTCTTCATCTTTGTTTCATGATTGTCCATAATTCTACAAACTCCAAAATTGACAGAATTATAAATTTATACATAGCCTAATGAAAAACTTTAGTCTTAAATTTATAGTACAAAAAAGTGTTGAATTTTCTAGATGTTACTCTAGATTTAGTTAATAACGCATAGTCACCTTAAGTGAAAATATAATGCTAACCTTATCTATATACATCCTAAATCAAACAATGCATACTCACCTTACTTAAAAATATAATGCTAACCTTATATATATACATCCTAAATCAAATAATGCATATTCACCTTACGTGAAAATATAATGCTAACCTTATATATATACATCCTAAATCATATAATGCATACTCACTTTACGCGAAAATATAATGCTAACCTTATCTTTATTCATCTTATATCAAATAATGCATATTCACCTCACGTGAAAATATAATGCTAACCTTATCCATATGCATCCTAAATCAAATCACCCGCCATATATTATTAAACACATACCACATTCTGTTGAACACAGAATAAACAATTATTCAACTGAAGACATTTGTATAAACACAGTAAATACTACGATAGCGCTCTGAAAACAACGGCTATAAATAACATGGCATTACATATTATAAACAAAATAATATTGATACAATATATGATAGAAACAGAAATATTTTTTGTACACACCACCATTTAACCAAATGTTCGTTACTAAATTAAGTAATAAACTCCTTAACCGAGATCAGAAACATTTTCCAACTTGCTCACTAAAAATGACAAATTCTTATAAATATATATATAGTCATCCGCAGACAGATCTGTTTCGCCGTATCACAGCTCATCAGTACGGTTAGACTGCTATTGCTTTTTTGAACCAGGATTGAAACCCGACCGAAATGGCGTCAGTCAGCGACTCTACTCCTTGGCTATGGGCGTTCGGTGTAAGTCGGAAGACTTTTTAGCGCTATAATTCATTTTACTGAATGAGCGATGCGTAAACACCAGAGTAGCTACTGTTTATCAAAGTCTACTATTTTTATATTTTAAAGATATACTGTTAAATATGAAATACTATGAATGTCCAATATTTTTAATCATGAGCCGTTCTAAACATCGTATTTTGGCTTTAACTTCAGGTGAAAAGAAAGACAAAAATTGTTCCAACTTTTGGATATTTTTTATTATGTTTGTTCTAAGCTTTTGGATCATATGAGACACTTATACTCACAGTGAAAAGGACCTTCAGATATTAGACGCCATTAAATCAAAAGAGCCCACACTAAATAAAATCACATTTCAATTTGGTCACAACACATTACATTGCGTTTAGACATATGGTTCTGTTAGCATTTCGGTCGCTCACGCGCTATGACGTCTTAGAACCGCATTACATTTTTTCGAACTGCGTCGGCCATTCAGTGTCTGTTATCATTGCAATATGTTTTGTCAACACAAGATAAAATCATATTTGATGGTGGATGTCTTTACGTTAACGTCCCTGTAACCTCTCATAATAATGAAATACTCAAATGTTGGACTATTTTTGTCACTATTGTCACCTGAAATTAAAGTAAAAATACGATGTTTAGAACAGCTTATGATTAAACATAATATACATTCATTGTCTGTTATATTTTACAGTACATGTTTAAGAAACTATCTGCTGCCTCGATAGACTATATATATATATATATATATATATATATATATATATATATATGAATTGCTTGAACTTTTTTTTTATCGATACTCGTATTTATGTAGATATTCTGTTTTTTAATTAAACAGTATTCTATATTTATATCTACCGGCCTGATTATTTACGTAAACAATCAGGCCAGTATATATAAATATATAATACTATTTAATTAAAAAACAGAATATCTATTTAAATACGAGTATCGATAAAAAAATAATGTTCAAACAATTCATTTCAAATTGTCGGTTGTTTATAATCAAGTTTCGTTAAAATTTGTTAGTTTAAATGGTGAGGATAATCCAACAAGATTACCTTAATATAAAATTATTAACTGGTAAATCCATATAGAAAGCTCGATGGGTGTTAAACAGAGCGATATGAAGTTCATAAAGGAAAACTCAACACGTTATTCCAGTTATAAACTATAGCACTTTTCAATGAGTTTAATTAGCTCATATCATCAGACCTAAGAATATATCCTCCATCTGGTACAAAATTTCTGCCGGAAATTTTGTACCAGATGGAGGATATATTGTAAGGATATATTGTAAGGTCTGATGATATGAGCTAATTAAACTCATTGAAATGTGCTATAGTTTATAACTGAAATGACGTGTTGAGTTTTCCTTTATATATATATATATATATATATATATATATATATATATATATATATATATATATAATTTACAATATATCTATTTACAATATATTAAATTGTGAAACCAATTTATATTCTCCCATTGCTATCAGTAACTTTTCCATTGCCGAAGATTTTCCAGCCTTCACATGCATGGCCTTGCTGTTTACATCCGTGATAATCTTCTTATTGTACGGGAACTATCTCTCGTTTCTTCATACAACGCTTTCATCTGCTTCGTCCTTCGTTATTGCGCATTGTTAGCTATCTCTTTTTCCTTTATCCCTCCCTCTCTTCTCCGGACTGTAAATAGAATAAACATAATATCTGACTGCATAGTAATTTCACACTTTCTCTCCGTTCCTCTGCGAACATCTTTGTCTTCGGTGATTTTAACGCACACGTGCTTGAAACATTCTAAATGGACTTATACTGCCAGTATTCAGTTATTAAATCTTTTCATATTTGAATCATTCCTCAACTCCTTATACAAATCATGGATTCTGAGAAACATACTTCTCTACTTGATTTTTTTCTTCATTTTCCCCTCGCACTTTATAAAGAAAAAAAAACTGCTTGCCTAAAATGCAACTACAGAAAATTTAAAAAACAAACATCAATTTTGGCAATGTTTCATTACAAACTAATTCCCTCTGTTTTTTAGTCTCTGTCTCTGTCAGTATATATATATATATATATATATATATATAGGGCGTTGTCGACTAACAAAATCGATTTACTAATCTTTTTATCTTTCTTTAGCCATTATTTTATATCCTTTATATATAGCTTTTTATACTTTCTTTACGTTTGATACCATTTATATAATCTCACTAAACATTGTTCTGTTGCTTTTTTCTTGTTTTTACATTCGTCATGTTTAAGTCAAACATTAATTACGACTAGCACAGCACAAGACTTGAGGCAACATGTGTTGTTCATAGTTTGCTCTAAGACCGACATTCAGGTGCCCAGTGGCATGCTAACCCTACCAGGACCTGGGTCGAAAATTGTCGTATACCAAGCTGGGAATCATTCAATCTGGCAGATTGGAGCAGTTCTGAACGACAAAAATTTAGAGTCGTGCTCGTATTCTTGAAAATCTTTTCTTATATTTAATTGGTAACGTTATTTTTGTAGTATCAGGTAATAAATAAATCCTAAGCAAAGATATATATTTTCATTAATGAACGCAAGATAAAACACCGTTTGATTGGGATAAACTTAACCATATGTATATATATATTTTTTAATCGTATCACCCCGAGCAAGGCGGTAACGCCACTGATGTGCAGCGGGCTACGTAATAGTGAAAAGATTGGAAAAGAGAAAGCCGGAAACCACATCCTAAACAGGGAACAAGGGATGAGCCTCTTAACCTGTTCAATAGACGTGGGTGGAGTGTGAACCGGGCGATAGATAGATCCACACTCCACCCACGTCTATTGAACAAGTTAAAAGGCTCATCCCTTGTTCCCTGTTTAGGATGTGGTTTCCGGCTTTTTCTTTTCCAATCTTCTCACTTTGGTTTCTTTTTTTTCAATTGGAGTAGATAGATCTATCGATCACCCGGTTCACACTCCAACCACGTACGAAATGAAATAATATCTGTTTGAATTTTTAGGATAAATAAGTTAAAAATAAATAATATCTTACTATAATTCTACTTATCTCTCCCTTATTTAAAACGCCCGTTACACCCTGCCAATATTACATGACCAATGGACTATTTTCCAGTTTGATAGCGTAGAAAGACGTTGAAGGCATATCGGAGACGCTACTTGTTTTCAAGGAGAAAAAAAAAGAAAAAAAAAAAGAAAGAAGTGTTAGATATTTTCCGCTAGTACCTCATGAATTTTATTTTTAATTTGCGGAAAAACGAAAAAAATCAGGAAAAAATAAATAAAACAGAAATATACACGTTTTCAACATCTTCTGCCGGTACACCATTAATAATTGTTTATTCTGTTTTGATCGCGTGGAAAGGCGGAAAAGACATATCAAAAATGGTACTTGGTTTCAGTGAGAAAATAAAATAAAAATAAACAAGTGCTTAACATACGTTCCAGTAAAATAGAAAAAAATTGTCAATTTAATCTCTTATGATTTGTTCAAATTTACTTTTTAAATTAACGACCAACATTCATATTAATGATTATTATTGCAATATTAAAGTTGATGACTTAAAACATTTACTGATACTATACAGGGGTTTCTACGGATATTTTACGTAACTTTTTTAATCATTAGCTTAAGAATTAATACCATTAGAGAATTAAAATACGAAAAACCGCGATTGGCTTCCAGCACGTCCCTCAGACGACTTTGGAATCTTCTGCAAATCTTCTAGGTATTTTGTTTCGACACTCCTTGTGTCTTATCAAGTGATGGCGCCTATTGCAAGATGATGAGTTTGAAAAGGTTCAAATCTAGCCAAGTACTCTCTAAAATTGTTCATCTAACAATCAGCACCATCACAAGAAGTGTCGAAACGAAAGAGGTGCTTTTGTAGTGATACTTTTGTTATAAATCCATCCACATACAAGCCTGTTTTGCAGCTCATCAGTGTAGATAGACAACTACTGTCCTCCGGCCGGGAACGAAATTCGACCTCTTTGGTGTCAGTCAGAGTCGCTAAACCCTAAGCCATAGGCACAAGGAATCAGAGAAGTGAAATTTTAACCTGTTATATATAAGTGGCGTAAGAACTCAATTCATTGCTCAAGAGTTATTCATATATCGCCGAAGGGGTAATTTTTTTTTCAAATTTTTCTAATTAGAGTGTTCAATCGTAATGAGAGCACAATATTCATCATTTTCATGTATATAATAGGAAGAAATGGGAACATATATGATATAGCAGCGAAAATTGTGTGACAAGTTAATCAGACTAAAATGATCTCTATATTGAAACATGAGCATGAGGGAGAGAGGTCGATAATATATATATATATATATATATATATATATATATTATCGATCTCTCTCCCTCCCTATATATATATATATATATATATATATATCATAAGTGTTATACACTGATACATTCGAAATACTCATTATGGCCAAAAACCTTACACTCTCTGGTCGTATTCAGGCACCTGTCGTGCTATGAAAATTTATGTAAATATGAATAGTTCTTACAATTCTACTGTCGAGATTAAGGGATATTTTGTATCATTAATTATTTTTGCTTGTCGTTAGTTTTAGAGATTACTTTTATATTTTTCATGCCAATCAGTGTATTCAATCCAAATCTGGAATGTAATTCATATAAACAAATTCACCCTGACGATACTGAAGAAATGTTCAGTTTATTATGCTGAACGAAGAAATAACAGATTCTTTGGTACTACTTTAGCCTGCGGTCTACAGCAGTTTCTGTAGTCTGCGCTGTCAAATGACCTTTAGCGTGCAGACTACACCCTTATTTTTCATGAGCTGTATACCTCAGAACGTGGGCGATCATGTACTTCCACTTGGCATTGTCTCTTGTTGCTCTCAATTATTCTCTTGGAATCATTTAAAAACACCGCCCACCATCCATTTGCTCAGATATATCAAGTAAGTCACTTGATGCTTTTTCCCGTCTATCCGTCCTGTGAGCATCAAATTCTCCAGGCCCTTCTTCCTCATTACGTGTCCCAGGAACCTCGTTTGTCTCTTTCTGATGCTAAGTATGAGTTTTGTTCTCGTTTGCATCCTCTCCAATACCCCATCGTTGCACACGTACTCCGTCCATGGTATCCTCAGCATCCTTCTGTAAAACCACGTTTCTGCTGACTCAAGATTCTCCTTCATCCTTGATGAGATCGTCGAACATTCACTGCCATACAGAATGAGAAACATCAGATAGCAGTCCAGCACTCTTTTCTTTGTTTCCAATGAGGTTTTTCTGCCTCTCTGTACTGTAGTTAGTCTTTGAAATGTGTCTTTGGTCTTGCCAATGCGTCTTTGGATATCCATGTCGCACTTGTCAGAACATGGATTTGAAATTTTTTCCTTGTTTTATTTTAGTTTCTCAGACTTATAGTTGGCGTATTCGGTTCCTCTTTTTGCTGATGACCATTCATTCAGTTTTCTTGAAGTTTATGCGCAGTCCTTTCTTCTGACTTTCTTTTGCTACATTTTGTAGATAGTCCTGTTCTATTCCGTCTCTGCTATCAGCACTGTGTCATCCGTGTATCTTATATTACGCCTCTTTCTATTTTTGTATACCTGCTGAGTTCACTTCCTATCCGCACACGAGCTGTTTGCTGCCAATATAGATTCTTAATTATCCTAACGTCTTTTTCGAAAATGTCAAGGTTGTCAAACATTTCTATCAAGTTTTGATCAAATCAGAAGTATGCTGAGGATACTAACGACCAAACATGTGAGCAACGACTAGGCTTTGGAGAAGATGAAAATTAAAATGAAACTATATCATTAACATCAGGAAAATACAGTTAAAGTACCTGGAACATGTAATAAGGAAGCAGATATTGCAGAATCTGATACTCACAGATCAAACGGAGTGAAATAGAGACAGGGGAACTCAATGCGTCACGTAATTTATGGTCTTCAGAAAATAAATGGAAGAGCGTGATTTGGGAGAGATAACAGGAGAAAGCGTGTTAAGACCTACTTGGGAAAGGGAGATGTGGGAAGACATGATCGTCTATGTTCCGAAAGGACACGGCACATATAGAAGAAGAAGAAGTATTTGAGAATAAAAAAATATAATTTTCATGAGCATAAGCCAAGCATGAACAGGTGACCAGCGTTTCTGACTATGAGACTACTGATCTTAAGAACAAGAAGAGAGTAGAATGTGGGGGTTTTATGTTTTTTCTTCATCAAACGATCTCGTGATGTTTAGTTTTATACGTTGTATAGTAACGTTATCGGACCCGGGCAAGGAAGGAACATTTTCAGCTGTTTCTTTCTCTAATGATTTTGTTAAAGTGTGCTGCTCTACCGTGAGGAATTGTGAACACTCTTTCACCTCTACATATGATCAGCCATTAATATCAGTACACAATTTCAACGAAATCAGCGTTTAATAATATACATACAGTAGTAAATAAATCAAGCAGTTACAAAAATGTAAATACCTAGGAAGTGTTCTAACAGAAGACGGAAAGTGAGACACTGAGATCCGAGGGCGAATTGGCATGGCAAATGAAGCATTTCAGAAGTTGATTAAAGTATTAAAAAACAGGACAATTTTACTAGAAACAAAGAGGAGAGTACTGGGTTGCTATGTAATGCTGATTCTTGAAAATGACAGTGAACGTTGGACAATATCTTAAAAAAATTGAAGGAAAAACTTGAAACAGCTGAAATGTGGTTCTACAGAAGGATGGTGCGGATATCATGGACTAAGCATGAGGTTTTGGAATAGATGGAAACGAAAAGGAAATTAATACTGAGCATCAGGAAGAGACAACGAAAGTTTATGGGACATGCAATGAGGAAGGAGGGCTTGCAAAACCTGATACTAACCGGCCAGATAGAGGGAAAACAGATAGCGGAAAAGGAGTGGATAACATATTTGAAGGACCTGATCAGATGGATGATTGAACGAGGGTTGCATGGTGCAACAGGAGAAAGCGTGCTAAAGCCTCCAGGGATAGGGAGATGTGGAAAGCCATGATCGCCTACCTCCTGAAAGGACATATCACATAAAAGAAGAAGTAAATAAATGTTGGTATTGTAATCATATAGATCACTGAAATGTTCGAACATCATCCATGTACAGCTTTTTTAATCAATTCGCCCCACCCAATAAAGCCACGGAGATGCAATGGAAAAGCCCCTAAAGGAAATGAAAGAGAATGTGAAAACTTTAGGAGGACCCGGAAACTCAATCCTAAACAGGAAAACAAGCTGAAACAATTCTTCCCTTAGCATTGTATAAAACTGTGAAAATTACTTTGTTAATACCTGACAAAATTATATATGACGGAATTTCTTCCAATGGCAACGAGCGATGTCGTGATTTTTGATGTCTCTTTTATTTCTCATATGCAAAAGCCCACGACTTTATAAACACAAACAAATATTTTTCTTCAATCTGTGCTTATTATAAGACTTCTACACGACACTACAGAGTCTGTTAAATGAATCTTTTTAAAATGTTATTCTGCGTACCGGTGTGTGATTTCTAACGGAAAATACGGTGACGTCAGGAAATTGGAGATCTCGGTACATTTCTCTGTCTTCAGGGTGGCAATTTTTCATTAATTCTGCTTTGGGCAGTGACAAAATTTCCACAAGCATTCTTTTTATTTAATTTATTTTATTTTGTTTGTTCATATGCTCCCCTTTGCAAGACTCTTATTTTTATTTGTGTTGAATGTTAACTTTTCCTTTTGAAAACGGAAATGGGAAACAATTTTGTTTTTAGTTTCGACCAAAATCCCAAAACCTTTTCCAGCTTGATTTTTATTTTACTAAGCATTTTCTTTCAATTTTGCTTTCTTTCTTTACTTTTCTTTATTACATTCTGCTTTTTGCTTTCCGCCATTTTTATTTCATTCTCGCTATTCGTTTCATTTTTTTTGTTTCTCCTTTCTCATTCTAGAACTACTTATTTTTCTTTACCGTTTGTCTTTTCCTGTTTTTTGTCAGCCACACACACACACACACACACACACACACACACACACACACATACATATATATATATATATATATATATATATATATATATATATATATATAGGGCAAACAACTTTTTTAGAGTATTTATTTATTTCTATTATTATATATATATATTTGATATTTCAAACCGGCCTCGGCTTTTCACCAGAAACAAATCTGCTACATATATATATATATATATATATATATATATATAAACAAATCTGCTACATATACATATATATATATATATATATAGGTTTGAAGGAAAATAATATATATATATATATATATATATATATATTATTTTCCTTCAAACTTTTCTTTCAATCTTTTATTTATAAATGTATTTTATTCTTTTTTATTGTTTCGTGTGATATTTTTTTTATTCATCTTTCCTCATTTGCTAATTTTATATTTATTCATCCCCCCCCCATCGCCTTCCGTAACTTTCTCTTCAACGTTGACGTTACTTCTATTCGCTTACTTTTTCTCATTCTGTTCTGCGAAATATTTTTCGATCTTTTATTATTATTATTATTATTATTATTATTATTATTATTATTATTCCCGGCAGCTTTTCCATGTTTCAATACAAGTTGGTTGGCAACCTGCCACTCTAAAATTGAAAAACTTGCAAATATTTCTTATGATTTCGTGACTAAAAGCAAAAAGAGATCTTTTTACCTCCAGCTTCCAATAATTCATGAACATATCGGTAGCCTGGAGTAAAATTAGCCTTATTTTTTATACCCTTATTCCTAAAAGTGACGTTTAGAAAATACATACATTCCTTCATTTTTTTTAGAATGCCTTCCTCAAAATGTTAGAATCTATGACCTTTAAACACATATTTTGAAGGAAAAAAAATTACCTCGATTAAATTTTTTACACATTGCATTTCCCGTGAAGGTTCGGATGTTAAATGCCCGTGTGTATGTTCAGATTTTAAATTTGCCTGTGTATGTTCGGATCTTAAATATCCTAGTGCATAGTCGTAATCTATACGGTACACAGAGTTATCTTTTTTTGATTTAACGTATCTTCTTCTATTGGCTGTGCTCCTTAGAGACGTTTCGATCATAGCTTCTCTCTATCTGTCTGTCTGTCTGTCTCTTTCCAATTTCATGTCTTTGTATCTCTTAATAACTTTTCTCTTTTTGCCATTCTTCCCGAAGACTGCCCCACCTTCCATTCACTGAAGCTCGTCAGGTAGGTATTGATTTCAGCTATTTTTCTCATCTTCAAACTGTCCTGTGAGTGCCAAATTTCCCAAGTTGTCTTTTCTTATTATTCGCCCCAGAAAGTTTAGCCGTGTCTTCCTGATAATGAGTATAAAATCCACTTTTAAGCTACTGTCACCAGAACTTCGTGGTTGGTCATATTTTTGGTCCATGACATTTTCATCAACCTTCTGTAGAACCATATTTTTGTTGATTCAAGTTTCTTTTTAATCTGTAATAAAATGGCTAAGCATTCATTGCTATAAATGATTACTATGACTACATTAACTTAGCAATCTTTTTTTTGTTTTTAACGACATTTCCGTTTCTCACATTCCGTTCTCTGTTAATCATGATCACGAGTCCCAGACTCGTATGAGCACCACAGTACTGTAGCTGCAGTATAAGTCATGTACCTGGGAACAAGATAGCCAGCCCTCCCCAGGCTGGTTCGAATTCTGAGCTTTCTTTATCGTAGATCGGTTGCAAACCAGTCTACCTTGCTATTTATCAACAGCTGTGGGGGAGAGAAGACATTGACATTTCCAAATGGTGTTAGCACGAAAATTAATGTAATGACTTCAACTGAAACTCTGCTCACCAATTCCACAATCCGAGCCACTATCAACCGTGCGTTTCTGTTAATTTGCTTCCCAAATTGTCATATCTGTTTGATATCGGTATCTCTAATCTGCAATATGCATACTTGATTAAAAAGTCTTCGGTTATATTTTACATATTGAAAAAGTCTTTGGCTACCCAAAGCTTTTTTTTAAATGTTTACCTTTCTCTTGCCAACTTGACATTTCGAAAATAATCCAATATCCATTTCGAAAATAATACGTGATCTTTCAAAAATAATCCAATATCTATTTCTGGTCATATTGTCCCCTTTATCATATCATTTAAATGTATCTATTGTTCACAGCTGCAACATCCTTAATATAAAATTGTATTACTCGATAATATAACTGTGATCTTGACATTCGTATTTATTACAAGACATTTGTTTTCATTCCTGTCAATATTGTTAATTTCCCGGTCCATTATTAAACACACACACACACACACACACACACACACACACACACATATATATATATATATATATATATATATATATATAAAGAATACAAACACGTATACGTACATAGATATATAGATATATATGAATATACGTATTTATGTATCGAGGCAGTATATAATTTTCTAAACATATACTGTTAAATATAAGAGAGAATGAATGTCTATTATGTTTAATCATGAGCCGTTCTAAATATCGTATTTTGGCTTTAATTTCAGCTGAAAATAAAGACAAAAATTCTCCAACATACATACGTATATGTATGTGTGTGTATATTTATTTAGAAATATCTCTCTCTCTATATATATATATGTTTTTTAATCCATCCTATTTACGAATTCAAACATTACATTTAGTGGATGTATTATTTGAGTAGACAACTCGTTCTTTTACACCGTATTCAATACGTCTACTGGGTTTTGTACTCGAGGAAAGTTAATAACATGGTTTCCTATTATTGAGGTTTTTTTTAGAGAGTGCAGAACGGTAAAAGCAATAACCACAGTTTTTAGGCCTTCGTCAGACTCTAGTATTGTTTTCTACTGAAATTGTATATATGTAAATGGAAAAGTCGAAAAAAAAGGTGAACTTTGCATATAATTATGCGTAGAGAAGAAATGCTGACCATGTTGAAAAGTAGAAGTTTTTAACTTTAAATTAATTTATTTGTTTTAGATATGTCTGGTTTAATTGTCGGCAAAATTTGTCTTTTTTATATCCCCTTCCTTGCGCATATATAATTATATCAATATAAACATTACTTTAACAGATGAACTCCTAAATGACAGAATGCGTAACCCAAAGATATTTTTCGAGTTTGTCATTACTCTTCAGAAATGAATTGAGTTTTTCGGTGACTGGCGTGTTTATACACGCTTATATATAACAGGCTCAAATTTCTCTTCTCTGATTCCATGTGCGTATGGTTTAGGAGTCAGGAGTCTGGAAATACTGCTTACATAGAAGACTTTAAAATTTCCTTTCTCTGACCCCATAGGGAGTAGAGACTCCGACTCACACCAAATCAGTCGAGTTTCGATCAAGATGCAAGTGGATGTCTAACCACACTGATGAGCTGTGATACAGCAAAACAAAGCGTGTGCGTGAATGACGAATATATATATATATATATATATATATATATATATATATATATATATATTAGTCATCTACATACAAGCCCGTTTCGCTGTATCACAGCTCATCAGTGTGACTAGACATATCCACTTGCTTCTGGCCGGGATCGAAACTCGACCGATTTGGTGTAAGTCGGAGTCTCTACTCCCTAAGTCATCGGCGCATGGGGTCAGAGAAAAGAAATTTTAAAGTCTTGTATGTAAGCAGTGTATACAGACGCCAGTCACCAAGAGAACTCAATTCATTTCTGAAGAGTCACGCATTATAGCCGAAGTGTAAACTGTTTTTAAAATTTTCTTCTTCAGAGAGCTCAATCGTAATGAGAGCATAATATATATATATATATATATATATATATATATATATATATATATATATATGAATTATTTCACCCTAATCAAAGCGATAGTCCCACTAGAACAAATGCAGTGAAAGGGAATAACACAGAATGAGAAAGACTCTGCGGTGGATCGAGGAAAGAACAACAAAGAAACATGGTTTAGAAAGAGACAATATTGGCGTTGCATTAAAGACTTCCTCTATGGCGTCTCATTCTCTTGCCCTTATTATGCGCAGTGACGGAGAAAGGTCTCTTACAATCAGAGCTGTTGCTCTTGTGTAGCCGAAAGAGAAGATTTATATCGGCTACAGCTGCTGAACAGGCAGTTCAAGACCAAGACGATGACCGTAGTTTCCACTTGGTGTTTCGATGATGAGACAAAAGTTTTGATGACCCAGACCGAAATCTCAGCGATACATTTATAAAAATGATGAATGAAAATATCATTCGAAGATGCAATCCCTATGAGTGCGTTGATAACAGGAGGCTATTCTAAAAGGTTTTGTAGCTGATGGAAGACGGAAAAATGGTATCTTTATACACTACGGCGTCGTCGCAGTTGCCTCGAGGACAGCGGAGCTGCTGACCAAGTCAGGTGTAGGGTAAATTGATTCGGCTTTGTTTAGACTATGGAATGATTCGTGGTCGAGGGATCCAAGAAGCGTCAGATGAACTGAGGTCTTCCCCTGTGTCATTAGGAGTCGCAACTTCGAATACTACTGAATAACACATGTTTTATTAACAAAATTACTAAAAAATATTCAGACCAGTAGAGATATATACATAAATATACTGTTTGATTAAAAACAGGGTATCTACTCAAATCTGAGCATCTATTAAATAATTTTAAACAAATAAATACACACACACACACATACACACACACACACACACACACACCTATATATATATATATATATATATATAATATATATATATATATATATATATATATATATATAGTTTAGCTGTGATATGTTTTTTACGCTAAGATTGTTTCTTTTTCAGTACTTTTACTGATAAAAATTGCTTTGGCAAGCAAGTTTTGTTTATCACAAAGTGCTCTATATTTGGGAAGTCATAGAGCATTCATAGCTTTAGTGCAAAGAATTTGTCATTTTAACTGACCAAGTCCATAACACTGTCCTCATGAAAATTCGAGGTCGGCATGAACCTGCTCAGCTGAAGTGACGAACACTTTGCACTAAAAACTATATATATATATATATATATATATATATGTGTGTGTGTGTGTGTGTGTGTGTGTGTGTGTGTGTGTGTGTGTTTGTGTGTGTTTGTGTGTGTGTGTGAAAAAGACAAATAGATAATTTATCAAACACAATGCGTTTCGTCCCTCAGAGAGACGAAACGCGTCGGCTGAGATAAATTTCTCTCAATTTCTATTCATGTTTTATTACAAACGTCTATCATATATGACAATTAACTAACTGACTCTGCTTATATACACGTGTATATTAGCAGCAAATTGTATATAAATTTTCTATTAAATTGAACTGAAGAATTTTGCTTTAATTGTATGTTTCCTAGTTTAAGTAATATAAGTTGTTGCACATTCGGTCCAATCTTGTTTTTGAATTTAATGATTCGTCTCGTATTCTGAATAATCTCAGTCATTAACAGAAATACATATTGCATTCTAGATATGAGTTGTTATTTACATTTTCTGGGGTACGCTGCATGTAATTCAGAAATTCTAGGATGAGGATCTATCATTATTTATAATATTCATATTCAAATTTATGTCATAATCTTTGTTATTATTATAGCAAGGCTTCGGCATTGTTTCGGTGTCTCTAGATCCCTCAGATTATACACCAAGATCAACTGAACATTAGTTTGGATGTAAAAAATGAAATATATATTTCAAATCTAAATCTACATAAGTGACATTTTTTATAAAAATGCTCACTCAATACAAGGCTCGAAGTTCTAATGAAGAGCTTGGGCTTTGTTAAGGTTTCTGTTTGGTGTATAAGCATAACAAAATAAAGTTCATGAACTTATGCAACAACTATGACGTTTAAATATAGCTATGAAAAGGTCAGAATGGTAGTGACTGGGAATATATATGTTCCACAAAGCAAAAGTTCTAGGCAAAAAGCTCTCCGATTAGAAATTATTCCATACCAGTAGAATACAAATGGAATAAAGATGGTTCATCCTTGTGTACGTGTTATGGCGAGTCTAAGTTGCTAAGATGAGAGATTACGCATCACGATATATAAAATCAGAAATATATTCGACTGAAGAGAGTCAAATTTGGACTCGAAACGCTAATTGAAACACAAATACAATTATGAACACTAAATGTATTATACAAAAAATAAACAATATTAATAATCATAATAATAACAATAAGGCTACTTTACCAACTTCTGACAGTTTTTCATATATTCAATAATAATATTCAAACAAATGAATTTTATATATATATATAGATATATATATATATAAGCAGTGATACAGTGAAGCAGATTTGTCTGCGAATGACTACGCTCTCACATCTTGATTGAGCACTCTGGAAGAATAGTAGACTTTGAAAAAACAGTAGTTACTCTAGCATCAACGCATCGCTCATACAGTAAAGATTTAGAACTCTGTTAGCTACTGGCGTATGCTTACATGGTATATCACGCCCTAAAAGTCTGTCTTCTACCGAACGTCTATAGCACAGAGGTAGAATCGCCGACTGATAACAATTCGGTCGTGTTTCAACCTTGGCTAAAAGCCATCGGAGGTTTAACTGATGAGCTGTGATACAGCGAAACAGATCTGTCTGCGGATGACTATATATATATATATATATGCTTTGATAAACTCTCTCATAGGATGAAACGCGTTGGACAAGATAAGTTTTCTTTTGGTCTTTTTTCATGTCGTTATTTATAGACATATTCTAACTTAAAACACACACAAACACACATAGACACTAATACAAACATATATATATATATATATATGTGTGTGTGTGTGTGTGTGTGTGTGTGTGTGTGTGTGTGTGTCTGTGTGGGTGTGTGTGTGTATGTGTGTGGCTGTGTGTGTGTGTGTGTGTGTGTGTGTGTGTTTCAGCGGCTCTACAGCAACAACTATTTATGCGTTGGTGATTATATTGATATTTGTGTAGTTGTGTAAATGCATGAGAGTAGGAAGGCAGGGTGAGATAAATACTTAAAGTAAAAAGTATAAATACTGTCTCATTTCAGAAGAAAATGAGCAGAATATTTGACATCAAGATCTCGCATAGTAATAATTTCAGTATGTTCTTTGATATTTTAGCATGAAAGATTTAAATTGGTATTGGAAATGATTTCTTTTATCACATCTTCATGATTATATTTAGCTAAACGTTTTATCTTGATTTTAATGACGGTGAAGAATTTCCTTTTAACTCAGGCTTTTGTCTTAATTATATGATAGAATTGATTTTTTTCGCTGATATCAGCGTCATGGTTTATGTATTTTCATTGATTTATAACAGCTTACCTCATGGTGTAAATGATAAAAATTCAGCCTCGGGCAGTCTATAAAGATTTACGAAGTTAAGCTAAGATATGGCACAAGGTCGAATGTATGGAGCACATAGTGAGGATTGAACTCGCTCAATGAATTGCCATATGTGATTCACGATTTGGGCGAACATGTCCCGAAAGAGATATGACTGACTGGGCAGAAGATTATCAAGTAGTAGGTTGCCATTGCTTTCTGCGGTAGACTGATTGTCATCCAAAGTTATATGACTAAGTCTGTTCTATTATTTAACCCATAACTGAAGGGAAGAGGGTGTTTGTGCGTAAATGAATGCAAGGAATTCAACTAAAATTTGAAATCGGCTCCCGGAGTTGTGATCCGGGTGTTAGAAGCTTGTTAACTATTGCAACACCTCAATGTGCCCCTCGAACATCTATTCACGAATATTTGAGAACGGCATTAATTACTAGGAACAACATTTTTCTCGTATGAAGTTTCTCTTCAAGGTAAAACTGATCATGACTCTCCCTAACCTCCTATCCTTTTTAGCCCTTAGCAATATTTCTCTTTTTACTGTTCTTCTTATTTTCTGTTTTACCATAGATTTACACAAGTGTGTTAGGTAGGTTACTGTCTGGTTCCATTTATTGCATTCACTATATATATTGTGAGTCGCAAATTTTCTAAACTTTCTTTTCTCAGTCTGTCATTTGTATTTTTATGTACAGCAAAAGCGTACTTTTAATTCTTAGTTTGCTTGAAATGTCCACCTTTGGTCTCATATGCCGCCCATTGTATTCCAAATATCCTACGATAGAACCAAATCTCTGCCGTTTTGGATCTCCATTATCCAGCATCCGGCTTCACATTGGAGTATAGATATGACACAGCAGTGCAGAACTTTTTTGTTTGATTCTTGTCATATTTTTAGTTTCCAATTTTCTTAACATTTTCTCGCTGACACATGGTCCGTGCATAGCATTTATATATGTACAGATGGCTTAGGGAGTAGTCACTCCAACTGACACCAAATAAGTTTCGACCCCGGCTGGAAGCAAGACATCCAAGCCTAGCCACATTAATGAGCTGTGATACAGTGAAACAGGCTTGTATGTGGATAACAGTGTGGATATATATATATATATATATGTCATCCACATACAAGCCTGTTTTGCTGTATCACAACTCATCAGTGTGGCTATATACATATATATATATATATATATATTTTTTTTTAATTCAGATACTTTAATCCAAGGGAAAAAAGCAGGAAGGTAAATTCCAAAAACCCGATCCTAATTAATATTAAAAGTTTTTTATCTTAATATTAAAAAATGATACAGGAAGAGAGCTCCATGTAATAAAATATTACAGAGCATATATATATATATATATATATATATATATATATATTCTTTTATTTATCGCTATTTCTGTTGAGCAAACTCTTCTCATGAATATTCTTCAGCCATTACCGTCACATTATATGACTGATATTATCTATTACTTTTTATTCATTTCTAACAAAATTATTTTTAGTCTCAGTAAGTTAAATGCCATAAGTGATACGCGCTTTTGCGATCATATCTCGGAAGAAACATTACTGACTGGACTGAATATTTACCCGCAGTAGCTTCCTATTATTTTCAGCAATAGACTGCTCATCAAACAAGAATATAGAACCAAATATGTCCTGCTATTTACCCCCTAGCTGGGTGGAGAACAGAAGGATTAATACCATTACTGAGGGTATTCCCGCATAATTGAATGGAACGAATTTAACTGGAATTTGAAATCGGCTATTCCAATTTCTCGTTCCGAGACGATACCCATTGCACCACAAAGCCCATCCGTTTCTTAGTCTACTACATGAAAATAGAACTTTCATAAAATCCGTGACTATGTTATTCACTGTTATGTGATATATCTGCAAACCAAAACATTACATCTTCTAACTCGTTTTTATCTACTGTTTTGTACAGCATAATAAAACACCCTTTTACTCCATCTGTAATCGCTTCTTCTTTTTATAAGTCCTGTTCATCTCTATTTTTGCTGATTAATTCCTTCTCGGGCAAATATCTTCTCTAATACTTATTTACCGCTTTTTGAATCTCACTAGCACTTTTTTTTTTATTTCCACTGATATTTTCGTTGTTTTTTGTGTATTATTTTAAGCTGTTTTTTTTTAATTTACAGGCTTGGCACCTCTATATTGAAACTGGCATTCTGCACTAATTTTGAACTTAGAGTTCTTAGCATATTGGCAATGTCTCTTCCATTAGAATAGATTGTTTCCATTCTGCTTAAAAGTGAACTAAAAATATCAAACCCGATAATGATAATACAAAAAGCGATATAACCTGGTTAAAAGAAAGAAGTCGACAACAATGTCTACATTTCTTCGTCTTTTTAATTATCTTCTTTATGTGAGTTGTGGTAACAAAATATAACCGCAAAACTGTGTTGCTAAAGATTACTGTAAATTTTTTTCCTGCTTCAAATGTAACGGTTGACAAATTGCTTAGCGTTCTTCAGAACGTAAAAATGATGCAAAATGGAGTTTTATATGCTTTAATATCATGGTTATGCACGTGTTAAAGCATGAAAAATCTTTTCATTTTATAAACATTTCAAGACATTACTACTGTATTCAAAGCAGATTCTGTTAATTGATGGCTTAATTTTTAATAAATATTGTGTCGAGGATCTGTAGTTTGCGTTTGTTTTCTTGGTGTATATAGTTGTGTTATCGATCGTTTTTTTAATATTGTGAATGTAGATAGGAATAGATGCCTAGAAATAGATAAATGATCAGACATGTGTAATGTAAGACGTTTTGTTAATGCCATTGTTGTTAATCCATCATTTATATATATATATATATATATATATATATATATATTCATATAGATATGAATATGTCTAATCTATCACTGATATTGAGCGCTTTTAAATAAGTACCACGCATATATAAAATATAAACAATATAATATATATAACAAATTGCATATATATTATATTGATATTTTTAATTATATACATAGACTTTTCACACACACACACACACACACACACACACACACACACACATATATATATATATATATATATATATATATATATATATATGCTTAAAAAGAATAGACGTCATAATTATCCCAAACCCGAGGAACCTTTCGGCCAACACTTATCAAGGGCTTCGTTGGCTTAATTATAAAGAGTCAAGAAAAAGGACAAAACCAAAAGCATTACTCACAATACTGGGAGAAGATGGAACTCGTTTAAAAGTAAACTTTAATGAAAAAAATACATTAAAATGTAAGGGGATGTATGCATATAATTCTACAAGAGTGAAATAAAAGAGAAAAATGTTACACTCACAAACCCTCCAGTAATTGTAAGGAGCGAAGGAAATGCTCTTTCTGCTTGCACAGGCTCGGTTGCTGGATCTTTAGGCAAATAGCCACCAAAACACGAAGATGATATGCCGATCGAGCACTGTGCAAAACAGAAAACCAATTGTCCTCATACGAGGAGGCACATGCTTGATCGTCCAGCAGGTGTTGGCCAATTGCTGAATCCAGAACTGCTTGGGTTCTTATAGTTCTGAGAGGGCTACCTGAACGTATATTTGCAGGGACGTGTTGTGCAACCCGCGTCTCCAACCTCAGATTGGTTCGTCCTATATATGTCGCATCGCAACAGCACATAAATTTGTAAACAACAGAGCTTTTCCGAAAATAGGACAACCTAACCTTACTGAAGGATCTTGTCTGAAAAACAACACGCAACTGCACTGAAAAATAACCGGACGAAACACATGCCGAAACTTTCCAGTAACAGTTTGACATTTTCTTCGACAGTGACTAGGTCTTTCAACTTTTGGTTCTTTAAAACGTTTGACCTTACTATCAATCACCCGTTTTACTACGTTAGTTGGGTACCCATTCCCTTCGAAAATATTTTGCAAGCGAATTAATTTGCTGCTCAAACACTCCGGAGAACAAATTTTAAGGGCACGGTGAACCAAAGTTTCTATTAGACCTATTTTACGAGACTTAGGAACAATTGAGTTCCAATTAGTGTACAAACCAGTAAAAGTGGGTTTGCGAAATACCGATGTCACCAAAACCAAGTCCCGGCGCTGAATACAGACATCCAAAAATGGGAGACATCCATCCTTCTTTTTCACCATAGTAAACTGAAGAGAGGGATGTAAAGAATTTAACTGAACTAGAAATCGTTCAGCGTCAGAAGCGTTATGAAATAAACAGAAGGTGTCATCGACATAACGTCCATATATTAAAGGCTAATCAACCTTCTCAAACAACACACACTCATGATATGCCACAAAATATTTGCAAGAACAGAACCCAGAGGACTACCCATCGCAACCCCATCAGTCTGTGCATACATCGTCCAGTCAGATGCGAATGAGTCCCAATACCTACGCAAGGCACGGGGGTCTTCCTCAAGGAACACCTTTTCATCGTGACTGGTGGTAGCTTGGAGTCTGATCGTCTGTGATAGAATGAAGTTAGATTGTTTTAGAGGCATTAAAACCAGCCAGTTTTTCCACCAATAGAAAGTTAGTATTAGATTGAAAAGTGGTTAGCTGCCAATGAGAAAAGATTTTCACAGGCTGTAGTAGAGGTTACATTTAGCGATTTCAATATTAAAAGAGTGTGACCTAGATACCAATATAATAGGACGTTTAAATTCATTTATTCGGGACACCAAGGAGAAACATTTTGTCACAGCAGTTTTCATTAAATTATTT
Organism: Ascarosepion bandense; assembly: GCA_037127315.1. Classification (NCBI taxonomy): domain Eukaryota; kingdom Metazoa; phylum Mollusca; class Cephalopoda; order Sepiida; family Sepiidae; genus Ascarosepion; species Ascarosepion bandense. Next base: position 417,301 of record JBBBDQ010000144.1, on the reverse strand, counting down.
GTAAAAAAGGCAGAGGTGATCCCTTTTACTTTGGTGAGAAAGTGACTGAAATTGAAATGACAAGTTTTGTCTTTATAGAGACAGTCAGTTTCACATTTTATGCATGGTAAGATCTATGACATTTTTAATATCTAAAACCTCAGTTTCTCCGAGAATAAGGTTTCTTCATGTATACGTACATTAAACTTTAAACAATATATATATATATATATATATATATATATATATATATATATATATATATATGGTGTTTCAAAATAGATAGTATAAATTCAGGACTGTGTTCCCTATATCTAAAAATTGAAAAAAAATATCCCTATGAGCATATGTCTGGAAACGCTTGCTTTCCTAGTTATAGGCTTTTCAAACATGTGCTAAGCAGAATGTCTTTATTCTTGGCAGGTCGCACTTAACTTGCTAAGCAGCGTACCAGACAACTAGTTAGATTGCTTTTTTGACGCTAACCAGACAGGACTTACCCTTGTTTTTCGCGTGTGAAATTTTGCTTGACGACTGTTAGTGGTGCATGCTGAATAGACATGTACTCAGAAGGCAGATATGAACTTCATGCATCGTTTGGTGGATGATAACACTATGCACGTTAGTCGTCTCTGCCAACAAAGGTTCCCTCACCGACAATGTCCCGATAAGAAAACCTTTGAAAATATCCACCTCCACCTCTGTGAATCTAGAACCTTCTAACCTGGTGGCAGAGGACGACCAATGTCTACGACACCTGAGGAAGAAAATCGGATACTGGATATTCTGCATGATACTCCTGAAATCATCACACAACAGTTGGCAGGGCAGTCTATCTAGAGAGTATTGCGAGAACAACAGTTGTACCCATATCATCTACAACGTGTAAAGATGTTGTCATCAGAGGATTGCACGAGTTGTGTTCTGTCAATGGTTCTTGCAGCAATGCAATTCTAAACTTTCATGCCTTTCGTTATCTTCACAGATAAAGCAAAGTTTACATGAAATGGATTTGCCAACTTTCACAATCAGCATGTATGGGCAAAGGAAAATCTACATGCAGTTGTTTTCTCACATCAACAACAACGGTTCTTTGTCAACACCTGGACTGGTATTGTTGGTGATAGCTTATTAGGACCTCATGTACTTCCAAACAGGCTTACAGGTGATATGAACAAGCGCTTCTTGAAAAACAACATGCCTGATTTCTTGTATGATGTTTCTCTGATCACTCTTCGACAACGGTACTTCATGCATGACAGTTCTCTAGCACATTTCATTCAGTCACACATCCCGCCAGTGCCTAGATCGAAAGTTTACCCGTCTGTGGAGGTATGAAGAATTGAACCAACTGCATGGCTTCCACGCTCAGCGAACCTGGAGTCCTTTAAAAGGACTGCTGTATTCGTTTCCGGTTGATGATATGGTCATTCTCCGAACCAGAATTTGAGAGCGTGTTTGCGAGTCCAGGAGACGCCGATGTGACGCAAGCATTAAGGAAGACTGTACATATTTTTAACACATGCTAGAAGGCACTCGAAAACACTGTAAAATCGGATGTGAATACTAAAGGCATTCTAGTTAGCCTACATTTGAAAAGCCTATAAATCGGAAATCAAACGTTTTTGGACATATGTTCATATAGACTTTGTTCATTATGTTGATATAGGGAACTCAGTTCTCAGGTTATGCCATCTATTTTTAAACACCCTGTATATATTTATTGTTATGCGTATATATATATATATAAATATATATATATATTAGTCATCAGTGTAGCTAGACATATCCACTTGCTTCTGGCCGGGATTTGGTGTCGGTCGGAGTCTCTACTCCCTAAGCCATCGACGCATGGCATCGGAGAAGGGAAATTTTAACGACATGTATATAAGCAGTGTATACAGACGCCAGTCGCCAAGAGAACTCAATTCATTTCTGAAGAGTCAGGCATTATAGCCGAAGTGGAAACTGTTTTAAAAATTTTCTTCTCCAAAGAGCTCAATCGTAATGAGAGCATAATATATTAGTCATCCACATACAAGCCTGTTTCGCTGTATCACAGCTCGTCAGCGTGGCTAGATATATTCACTTGCTTCTGGCCGGGAGAAAACCGGAATGTTATCTGATCGCATTTTTAAGCTAGGCCCGTAGCTTTTGAAGATAATGCGGTTATGGGTGACACCTCTAATTACTACATCGGGGCCTCCGATGGTAAATAGAAAAAACGCTTCTATAGACAGGAGTTAAGTATGAGCAACAGAAAATGAAATGTTTGCACTGATCTTTCTGCTTATTATGAGAACATTAATACCAGCAGTAAAGAAGAGCCAACGATCCCATTTAAAAATTACTCGATAAAAATAATAAAAGATAGCGAGTAAAAAAGTACTGATCTTTAACTGAGAACAAACAGAATGTATGGTCATGACCAAGAAAAAATATCCAAGATTCAAGTTACATATTAAAGATTTTAACACCAAGCAGGGGCAGAAGTTTAAATATGTGAGAAACGTTTGAACAGAGAATAGAAAATGCGACACCAACAGGACACGTATTGGACTAACGAAAAAAGCATTTCAACTGTTAAGCAACGTCTTCAGAATCAGAAAGAAATTTTTAGAAACAAAGATAAGGGAGCTGGATTACTATATTGCATCGATCGTCTGTATATGGGAGTTAATGCTGAACATCTCACCACAATGCGAAAATATATTCTACAGAACGATACTGAAATTCCAATTGACTAAGCGAATAAGCAACAAGGACATTTTACTAGAAATAGGCAAAAGAAAGAACACTCACGCTTAAAATCAGGAAAAGTCAGCTGAAATTCCTTTGACACAAATGAGGGAGGCGGGCTTGAAAAACTTTATCCTCATGGAGCATATTAAGAGAAAGAGGGAAAAGGGAAGATGAGTTTATGTGGATAAATGGCAAAACGTGTGAGAGAGCGTTAAGAAAGAGGAAAAAACCCTGCTAAGAGTTAGACAAGATAAGAAGATGTAGGAAGCCATGATCACCTATGTTCTAATGGGTTGGGACACAGAGAAGAAGAGTTTGGTGTAGCTTTGCCTTATGTTGACTTGGGACATTTTCTCGAGCAGAAGGGAGATATATATCTAGTCAAATCATTATTATGATTGTATGTGTTGTTTTACGTTCGAAAATGAGATACAGTTGTGTGTCGTAATGCAGAATTTGTTACGCCCTGGGGTTAAGTAGCTCCTCCAAAGGAAAATAAGAGACATCTCTTGTCACAATGGCATCATTCGTTTGAAAAGAGACAGAAGAGAAATAGCTTCTGTCTTTTCCAATTTTTGCGACTTCAGACAACGCCATCTAGTAGGAGGGAGGTAAAATCTGCTGGTAGAAAAATCACGTTAAGCTAACAAGAAAGAAACTGACTGTTGATATATACGTATAAATTGGTTCGAGTGAATGAATGTTAGCAAAACTGTAAAATATCACTTTCCAGAAACAAGAATTATTTTTTTTTAGTTCAGTGCACCAAATTTTTATATGAAACACAAATTTATATTCGATCGACGAAATTACATATCAGAAATTTTTTTCGTCCAAAATTTTATATATTCCCATATTTATTGAATTAAATTTAGCTGTTGTTTCAAAAATGTTTTGCATGTAAGGTGATTTCAAGGTGTGACGTAAGGAGAACATTTTTTATTGGTATGTCTGACAGAGATATTAATCATGAGTTCTGTCACTATCATTTTACCAAATCGAACACTATATTATACTTATAACTCACACACACACACACACACACACACACACACACACACACACACACACATATATATATATAATACACACAAATACACACACACATATATATATAATACACACACACACATATATATGTATATATGGAATCGAACGCTATAAAAGATTGTCGATTAAGCAGAAAAATACTATACCTTTCTTTTATGATTTTTGGCCAAACATTTTTCTAAAATATTTTCCTTAACACACACACACATACACACACAACACACACACACACACACACATATATATATATATATGATGTGTGTGTGTGTGTGTGTGTGTGTGTGTGTGTGTGTGTTTATTCATTTACATATTTTTAACTGTCTCTGTGTAAAATGTGTGTGTTTGTGTGTTTTTGCTTGTGTGTCTCCATGCATATACTGTATTTTCCTTGGTTCTGTTTTGTGCTTGGGAAGAAAAATGTTATCAGTTATCTTTCTCTGTCATTTCATCAAGAGCAAGGCGACAAAGCCACTGAGAAAGGAAAGTGCTACTATGAGAAGAGGAAACTGAGAAAATGTTATTGAAAAGAAAGGACAATAAATGAGTTTAAAATGATGGAAGATGGCGATTGTGTTTGTTATTTTGATGTTTTTTGTTCGTGACTTACGATATGGGATCTTACTTTAATGATTTTGATCATTATACAGCTGTAGCAGTTGTAGATCGAGAACACATGGCTGCAAAAGAAACAAATACTGTTTAAAAAGAATAAAAACTGATCGTCTACTCAAATACGGTTATCCGCTAAAAGAACGTTTGAAATAATAAAAAATATATCAGATACAGAAAAAAAAATTTAATCACTCTGTTTATATATATATATATATATATATATATATATATATATTTGTGTGAATGTGTATATAACTGTATTAATATGCATGTCTATGTGCGTAAATAATACTGATAAAGATCCCAAGAATATTGAAAAAAATTTAGTTATTATCCTCTTGATGTAACCACTTCATCGGCTAACCGTATGTAAATAGGTGTTTTCAATATTGTCCGATTATATATATATATATATAAATGAATAGGTCCTGGGTATGACCTTAAACTGCATCCGGCAGCAAGGCCTCTGATTTGGAGGTTGTGAGGATCATGGAACAAACTCTTAATTGCTGTTGTTCCCAAGTCCACCCTGACCCAGAGTGGTAGCACCTGTTAGGGTTTCAGCTATGGGTAAATAGTTAACCCCCAAACTGGGGTCAAATGCTATGAAAGTATTTACCAACAAAATCTTTGAATGAAAAATATTACCAACACAACCTGTTTTTGAATAAAAAATATTACCAACAAAACCATTTTTGAATGAAAAATATTACCAACAAAACCTTGTTTGAATGAAAAATATTACCAACAAAACCTTGTTTGAATGAAAACGGTTACCAACAAAATCTTTTTTGAATGAAAAATATTACCAACAAAACCTTTTTGAATGAAAAATGTTGCCAACAAAACCTTTTTTGAATGAAAAATGTTACCAACTTTTTGAATGAAAAATATATTACCAAAAAAACGTATGTGAATGAAAAATATATTACCAACAAAGTATTTTATAAGACTGACCCTTAAATGACCAAAATGGTTGATGGGATTTTAAACAAACCAAACCAAACCAAACCAAATGAATAAGAACGACGAACATTTTTGTTACATTCAAAACATTAATTTAAAACAGTGACCATTATAAAATTAAGCCAATGAATATTTATTTTTAATTATTGCGAGAACTACAGAATATTAGAAAATTGTAAATGTTGTTTTGACATTGAAAAAACAATGTCTCATCGGGTAGTTCGCGTTTTTTCTAACGTAATAATTAATAATAAGTGTGTGTGTGTGTGTGTGTGTGTGTGTGTGTGTGTGTGTGTGTGTGTGTGTGTGTGTGTGTGTTGTTTGTGCGTGTGCGCACACTTTACCGACCGCTCGAGTATGAAGGACAAAGTCGCAAACAAAATGTTCTATTTTCTGTTTTTAAAGAAGCACAACTTCACCCAGTTTATTTTCTCAAATGCTTCAAATCTGCTACAAAACAATTTCCAAAGGACAAATGAATTCATATTAATCCGACATTTTTATTATATTCAAGTCCATCGATTGCAGTGTTTCTGTCGACGTTTTGACTACTGTCTTGCTCGGAAATCAACAATTAAGCAAACATTTCAAGTTAAAAACAAAAACCTTAGATAAAATGTTGAAATCCTATCGTAAATTTTCTTCAATGTAATCTTATCTTTTCAGTTTATTACCTGTCCTTTTTTATATTTTCAAAATGGTAATTTTCAATCAAGTATGAATAGTAGGAAATAATATATTTACAAGTAGATGCTTCAGTGTTCCGTAATTGTTAGTGTTGGGGCGCTCTCCACCTTTCCACGGAAATGGACTATTCGAATCACTATATAAAATAGTAGTGATTATACCTCGAAGAAGGAAGTCGGGTGAGCGAATCCGTCGGGTATTTCCGGTATTGCACCGGAAGAGTTCTACTAGTCAACCTATCACGTTTCTACGGCGATACTGTATACTAATTACCTTGTTCTGTATTCTACTAATCCTCACCTCTTTTAAATACTTCTCTTTCCTGTCAATACACCTACTTTTGTACTATTACGTTGTTTTGTATTATTTCAAATGATTCTGTTACCCGACGTAACAGCATTTTTAATGAAGACATACACACAATTCACTTTAAACCTCAAGAATTAACAGTTAGTCAGTTAATTGCCATACGTGATACACGCTTGGGTAATCATGTCTCTTTCTCTTCATGACTGACAAAAAGAATATTTTCCCCCGGTGGGTTTCCATTTCTGCGGGAATATAGTTGCCAACCAAGGTTATAAGACCCAATCTGTCCTGCTATTCAACCCAAAGTTGGAAGAAGAAGGGATGGATTAAAACCTTTCCCAAGTTGCATAAGTGAATCGGTAGACTTTATTTTAAACTCGACTCTCCTATTTATCATTCGGGGTCGATATCCATTTCCCCACAAGAAATATATTAGTATTACAATCAGTGTTATTCCTGTTGAGAGCCTTATTGCCTATAGATATGTTTCAACTAAATTAGCCATGTGAAATATTTAATACAATACTGTTCATCTTGCTCCTCGATAGGTGACTCCAGACTGAAACCTTGTGATTGCAATATTGAATACACATACCTGGCATTTTGCGTATTTTTACGTCTGATTTATTCCTGTCTGCATCCTTCACCGTTTTCATCTAACTCAGGATCAATGTGTGTTTCTTGATATATTCGTAAATCTTCTATCTGCAGTTCTTTCTAGCTCTTCTGTTGTTCGGGTTAAGATTTTTTTTTTAATAGAAGTTTTCATTTTAAGAATTCCCTGCTATCTTGGTTTTATATTACTGCGAATAAATTTAATAAAATGCCTCTTTCCAGCGTAGGAGATTTTATAAAAGCCTCTTTCTCTCTTTTTCTCTCTCTCTCTCTCTCTTTCTCTTTCTCTCTTTCTCCACACACACACACACACACACACACACACACGTGTGTGTAAAGGAAAAGAGAAAATAGGATTTTGTTTTGGAATGTGTAAAATTGTCTTCCAGCTTCGATATGATTCAAACTTTTAACAAATAACTCAATTTTTTATTCATTTTTATTTGACAGAAAATAAATCACTGACATGCGTGTATAAATTTTGTGAAAATATTGCTCCCAATTCTCTGAAAGCGAACAAATAATGGTGATAATTCAAGTATTTATTTTGCGTAAAAAAATGATGCGCTATCGAAGTGCCAAAGAGTTGTTGGATTACCGCCCCCCGATGATAATCACAGACGGTGAGATTTAGGTATTACGACCCTCAGAAGATAATAACAGGAGGCGCGTGATTTGAAAGAATCTCTCTCTTTCTCGGTGAATTTTCGTATTCTTTTCGCTCTTGCAAAATGTGAGTAATAAACTACAGATACTAAAGGTTGCCTTGAATATTTCACCATTCATTTCATTTTTCATTTTTTCTTTTGTAAAATGACCTGTCAATATATTTGTTAATATTTCTTTGTCCAATTTCTATGTCTTATTTTTCTTTCTGACTTATAAATGTCCACTACATATTGTTAGCGGATCAAATGTACTATAACTCATAAAATCTTATTAAAATTATTTATACCCGAACCAAAGTGATGACCAAGTATGATATTTTCTTGGATAAAAAAATTTTGAAAAACAATATTAGTTTTAAGAAAACGTTTTCTTTACCGTTGAGCCACAAGTGCCTAGGATTTTAACAGACCGCTATAATTACTACCCACGTAACAAGTTATAGGCACTTCATGGCTTAATAAAGATTGAGACTCCTTCGGTAACAAGAAAAAGGCTAATATTCTCCATTGAAACAGCAGTACACCTGAGAGGACCGATCGAAGCTATGCTATTGTTACAGTTACCCTCATTCAAAGAAGAGTAACTTTATAAAGATCACCCGCGAATTTCTGAACTTGTTGAATGCAGTGCCTGAAAGGAATTCATATTACATGCTGAGTCAATCAATATTACAACGACCTGGCGAGTTCAAAGAAAAAAAAACTGTTAAATAATTGTATTAATATCTCCATTGAAAATAGAATACCTTCTCAACTTCTGAGATTATGAGGAATTTTCTCGATCATCATATCTTGCCCAAGAATATTTTTGCGATGACTGTAGGTGAATAAGCTTCTAAACCACGTGACCCAAACATTAACCACTACGTTGGAAGATGCTGGTCTGGATAAACTAGCAGGAACAGCTGAAGAGTATTGCGAAAACGAAGACACATAAAACGACAAGGCCATCCAAAACCCAATTAACATACAAATGGACCAAGTTCGATTGTTCAAATCGTCGATAGCTAACGTTAATGAGCAAATACAAGCTAAGTCAATGGTACACAGACATATTCCACGTTATCACACGCGAGATTCTAGGCGAGATAGATGTTATAGCGTACACGGTTATTTACCACGCGTACGCAACACCGGAATATGTTGGTATCATCACCAATTTGGTAGTAATGCTAAACAATGCAAAAGCCCTCTAAATTCGTACCACCGAACCAGAGAAACTCATATTCCAACCAGTAATGACAACGACTGCGTCAAAATATTCGAACAAAGCAGTATATTTTACATTCGTGACTTGCGTCACATATATACCTTTTTTGTCGACACAGGCGTCGAAATTAGCGTTATCCTTCCGACAACCAAAAATAATTAAACACCAGTGCTGTATAAACTCCAAGCAGTGAGCAGTACAAAAACTAATACATACAGTGGAATATCTCTTACGCTAAATGTTGGTATCCAACGGATTTTTTCGTGGAGTTATATACAAGCAGATGTGAAGACACCTAAACAAGGATATGACTTCCTAATACATTAAAATTATCACTGAACATCGCTACCAAGACACTAATAGATAGCAAAACCCAACTAAAATCTATGGAATGCCTTCTCGATTTCTTTCACTTTGTATGTGCCCTGCACTACCGGAAGATTTTTCACGAAATTGTTTGTAAATTCTCAAAAATTTACAGTCCATTTAAAAAAAAACTGACACAGTGCTAAACCCCACATTTAAATTAGAAGCCAACGAACCCATTCTACCCAGCGGAGACCCATGCTGGCAAAATACAATCAGGCAAAGTAAAAATTTCTGCAGTTAAGAATAATTCGACCTTCCAAGAGCAAGTGCTCATCCTCTTTGCACATGGTACCGAAACCAAATTCTTCTGCCTGGCTTTCGTGTGGTGATTTCCAACGATTTAACGATTAAACGCGATAACAGACCGGAATTGCTATCCCATCGCGAATATACGCGATTTCGCGCTAGAATCACAAGGTATGCAAATTTGTTAATCAAGGTGTTAGGTTTAGATTCAAAAGAAGGTTCGAAGAAAGTGATATACCAAAAACTGATATCACAATCTCTCTTGGTTTATTTAAATTAAGCGTAATTTAAGCCTAGTAAGTGCAACAGGCTTAATGTCAAACGTTTGTCATGTATATATATATATTAAAAAAAATCTATCAATAAAAGTTGTATCATCAGCGGTCACCTGGTCAGATATCACCTGGTCAGATATTAAAAGCTGCCGAACTTTAAGTTTTTAAATCATAATGAGTACATGACAAGAATATCAAAATGTTTAAAATAAGTCAAATATAAGTAGAAAATAGCAGAGCCTCTGCCAAGGCAACACCGACATCATCTCAGCGATTAGCAAGAGAGAATTATTAAAATGAGAAAGAATAACTACAATGAGTTTTACTGCTCAAAAGAGTAAAAATACAAAAAATGAGCTTGGCCGCTCTCAAAATTAAATGCACACTTAAAATGAAACAGTGGAGACAATTCAGTAATTAAAATGATCTAGGTGAAGCAATTCAGTATTTAACATTTAAAAGGCAAAATTACATTTTATTAATAAAAACGGAAAATAACCAAGAAGCTTTATCCCTTACCGGATCGAACCCAAAATCTTATCAGTTCATTCCAGTCATGAGGACAATCGTCCCTGAAAGTTTCATCCAAATTCATTTAACAGGCCCCTGAGATATCTTGACCACGGACAGACATACAGACAAACAAATGAACAAACAAAGAAAGGTAACCGAATACAATACCTCCAAGTTAAGTCGGAAGTAAATACAGTAGCGTCCAAAAGTTAAGGGATAGTAAAAACAAGTGAATTTAAATACCTATTAAAAAAATAACTACTGAACATTACGTCCTAATTTTCAGCACAAAATTAAGTATACACAATATCTGTGGTGAATATTTTATCGAAATAAAAGAAATATTTTGCTATCTATTAAAGGTTTATGAAATACTAGCAGTATAGTCCATGGTCCTGTAGCTCAGACTCTTTGGAAGTTGGAAGGAAAGACTAAAAAGCAATAGTTGTTTCCAGTTAAAGCGAAACTCTAGACTGAAAAAAGAATGAATGGAAGTAAGTCAAATTCCAATTTCCTGATATCGATATCAAATACGTTTTTTTGACGTAAACTGTATTTTGAAGGCTAAATAAGTCCTCTGAGTAAATGGTATCATGGCTGAGACTACAATTATACCTACTTAGAGCCAAACCTGAAGCTAAAACTAAAATAAAAAGGCTGAAAATCTGATTTTAATCAGACACGGTATTTATTATAAATTTTCTGCACTAGTGTAAGAACTGCAACCTTGAAACTTATGAATATTGTTTCTTATGTCTTTGTCTATGAGTGTATCAATTTTGATTAAAATCGGACCACTCTTTCTATTACCTGATTTTTTCGATTATCGATTTTCGATATTTATCGGGAGTATCTCAACACAAAACCTAGCTAAGAACACTCGCAGACGCTTATAGTACAACTGTGTAAATTTTCAGAAAATCGGATTCTATAGGTTACGGATACACACACACACACACACACACACACACACACACACACACACACACACACACACACACACACACACACACACAGAGACAAAGTTCCATTTATAAATAAGTTTAGATTCTGAAAAATCAAAGCGTCCAGAAGTTAAGAGCTACCTTGAAAAACTATACAAAACATAACATTAAGAAATGAAAAAAATTATGGCACTGTAAATTTATACTATATACACTATAATAGATTTTATTTCTCTTTTCTAAATATTATAGGAACATCTATTCGTCAACATGGCTGCTTGTAAACTCAGCCCGGATTCTTCTAATAAAAAGCAAAGGATTGTTGATTTTCACAAACATGGAAAGTCAACTTCTGAGATTTCAAGTATTGTAGAAAGGTCTGCCAATGTTGTGAAACGCGTTGTTACAAATTTAAGTGTATTGGATTAATAGAATCAGCCCTTAGATCAGGTAGACCTCGTAAAACGTCATCTCGGCAGGACCGTGTCATGATCAAAATGTCACTTCAAGACAGGTTTAAGAGTGCTGCCGAAATATCCCGTCAAGTAAGTTCGACGTTTGATGTCAAAATATCACACCAAACAGTTTCTAGGCGGTTACACGATTCAGGTTTGCAAGCACGGATACCAGCAAAGAAACCTTTGATTTCCAAAAAAAAAAAAAAATCAGAAGGCTCGTCTCGGTTTCGCACATGAACATGTCGGTTGGACAGACGATATTAGTCACAGGTTAACTTCACCTACGAATCTAAGTATAATGTAATTTGTTCTGATGGGAAGACACATGTCCGACGAAGAACTGGCATAAGATTGTCTGTTGCATGTGTGAAAAAAGCAGTAAAATTTGGAGGAGGTAGTGTGGTGGTGTGAGCAATAATGTCAGTTACTGGCTGTGGCCTATTTGGTTGCCTTTCAGGGACTGTCAACGCAGAAACTTACAAACAAAATTCTTCGACAATATGGCATTCCACAACTCCGATCTTCGCCATTCCAGCCTTCAAGATTCATGCTTGACAACGCTCCCTGACACACTGCAAAGAAAGTGAAGTCTTTTTTGGTTGATGAAGGAATTGAAGTGATAGACTGGCCACCTCAGAGTCCGGACATCAACAGTATAGAGAACATTTGGAAGATTATTTGTAATGGAGCGCGACATTAATATCCAAAAAAACCAAGATAAACTTTGGGAATCATTTAAAAATGAATGGAACAAGATAAACCCATCATTTTGTAAGAGATTGATTAATTCTTGTACCAAAAGATGCCAAGAAGTCATCGATAGTAAAGTGTTGTTTACTAAGTATTAAAAAAACTTGTTTTTATGTTCTTAATATTAACTCATGTATTGTTTTTCATGGTAACCCTTAACTTTTGGACACCTTGATTTTTCAGAATATTTCATAAATTGTTAATAACTTGCAAAATATTTCCTGTACTTCAATAAAATTTTCACCACAGATAGATATTGTGCATACTTAAGAGTGTGCTAAAATTTAGGATGTAGTGTTCATTAGTTTTTTAATAGATATTTAACTTCACTTGTTCTTACTAGCCCTTAAATTTTGGACGCTACTCTATATAGTTAAGATATAAATGGATGTGTATATAAAATATGAATTATTCCAAACTTGAGTAAAAGGGTGAAATTCAATTACTATTAAAATAAAATTATAATGCACTCCTATAATTTCCCTGAGATCTTACTTGAATGCTCCTAGCGTCCCCAAAGTGGTTGTTACCGCCCATATTGTGAATCCTGGAGTAACACTAATGTTATTAAATTACTATTAATCTGAGCTACTTCATCATGCAGTTTGTAATCACTTTTTCTAGACCGTTTACTTCCCACTGTTTTTTTCTCTTACCCGAATCGTGGCACTATACTGAATTAAATTTAGTAACCTGTTTAAAGAAAAACAAAACAAATCTCATTTATTTGTGCAGAGTGTCCCCTAAGTGAACTTAAGAGGAGGAAATAAGTGCTGATCATGCAAGATAGATAATTGTTGACTCCAGAATTGAAGAGTTTAAGATTGTCGTTATCGGGAAACGTAGTAGTGGTTTTTTGGAAAAAAATGTCTGGTGGTACTTCTTTTATACAAATTGCAGACAAAGGAAGTTATTATGAGTGGTTGTAGCTTTAAGGGCCTGAAATTGTAGAATTAATGAATATATCTCATCAAAACATTTTGTTTGTCGAGCAGCATATCATCTCCTTATTGGTCGTTTAATACCGAAATTTAATTTTATTAGAAACATTGGTATTTTCTTTTACAAAAATATATTACAGGTAATATTTGTTTACTGACTAAAATTTAATGCTAGTATGTTTTTTTTTTACTATGAAAATGTATTGCTGGTATTTTTACTATAAAAAGGTGGTGTAGAGCAATTTTCTTAAAAACAAATAAACAAAAGTAATGCAGATATACATGTAGTTCTTTAAACAGCATCAACTGTAACATTTGAATTTTATGTTTTACAAGCTTTAAAGATGATATCAGTCAGATCGTGTCCATTCTGCTCAATACACTGGGTTAAACGTACTCTGAAGTTTTGGTCAACTCTTTCCAGCATATCGGCGGGTATGTTAGCGACAGCTTGACGAATGTTGTTTTTCAGGTAAGCCAGGGTGTTAAGACGATCGTTGTAAACAATTGACTTCAGGTAGCTCCATAAGAAATAGTCACCGGGTGATAAATCAGGGGGCTGTGCTGGTCGTGCAGATCGCCCCTCAAAGAGATGAGGTGTCCTGGAAAGTTCTGCTGCAAAACTGTTACTGACACGCGCGATATGTGGGCCATGTAAGTTAACAGAAACAAACATAAAATCCCGCACTCTCGAGAAAGCTCCTCCCCACTATTCTCGGAATAACCATCGATTCAGGGTGCCAAATTCAAATAAGCGAGTTGCTCTGCTCCACTCTGTACTTCCATAAATGAGTGTGAATTCTACCAAACAATCAGTTTGATGAGCCACATAACAAAACTCATCATTCGAATCCTGATGAATCAAGCGTGAAGCAGAATCAGGCCAGAGACAGGACAAGAACAATGCGGGTTCCTCAAAGACACTTAAACAAAAACGCGATATCTATAATTAGCATGTTATCAGAAAGAGCGATACAAATAAAAAAAGGACGTGTACATATGTTTTATAGATTATGCAAAAATGTTCGATTAAATACACCACAAAGAATTGATAGAAATACTCAACATCTTCGACATATTTGGAAAAGACATTAAAGTAATCAAGAATTTTTACTAGCAGCAAATTGTCTGCATACGAATTCAGCAGATATACAAAAATAGAAAGGGGTGTAAAACAAGGATGTGTCTTTTCACCGGATCTATTCAACTTCTAAAGCGAGACTATACTTAGGAGCTAGAAGTTAAGCTAGGATTCGTCATTGGAGGCCACAATCTAAACAGCATAAAATACGCAGATGATACAGTGCTGATAGCTCTTAATAAATTTTAGTTTTAAGTTTCCTAATATATGTAATATCAGACACGTAAAGGAAACTAGAAAAGCTCCTACAAAAGGTAGCTGAAGAGAATGAAAAGAAAGGACTACAAATAAACTGCAAGAAAACCTAATGCATGGTCAACAGCAAAAAGAGAAACCCAAAATGCCAAATACAAGTGGGGGACAATAAAATCAAGTCGGTACAAAATTTTAAATATCTGAGAAGAGGTCTAACAGAAAATGGAAATTGCTACACAGATATCCAGAATCGAAGTGTTATGGCGAAGGACGCATTCCAGAAACTGAGTAGACTATTCAGCGACAGTAAGTATTCAGCGACAGGAAAATTTTGCTTGAAACAAAGAAGAGAGTACTGGATTGCTATATGATGTCAGTTCTTCAATATGGCAGTGAATGCTGGGCAATCTGGACAAAGATGAAGGAAAAGCTTGAAGCAACTGAAATGTCGTTCTACAGAAGGATACAGCGGATATCATGGCTCGAGCACATGAGCAATGATGAGGTTTTAGAAAGGATGGAAACTAAAAGGTGATTAATACTGAACATCAGGAAAAACAACTAAAATTTTTGATACATGTAATGAGGAAGGAGGGCTTAGAGAATCTGATATTCACAGGCCGATAGAGGGAAAGAGCGACAGTAAAAAGCAGTGCGTAACTTATTTGACGGGCCTGAGTAGGTGGATGGCAGAGCAGGAGCTGGATGGTGTAACAGGAGAAAGTGTGCTAAGAACCACCAGGAATAAGAAGACGCGAAAGGCCATTATCGCCTATGTCCTGAAATGACATGGCACATAGAAAGTGTTTTGACTTCAATAACATGCATGCAAATAGCAATAAAGTGCAGAATTGGCTCACGACGTTTCATCTATATAAAAGTGTTGTCAGATTGAAAATAATCAATTACCTACAGATCCTCGTAAATGAATTAGAATTCTTATAGAACTAGAAAGTAAAGATTAAACAGTTTCAGTACATATATGGCAGCAATATTTCAATTTTTGGTCTGATTTGACACTTTTACCAGTATGATTCTGTTATTTTCCAGTAGATGTTCAGATAAAGCAACCTCATTAAGAAAACAACAGCTCATTGTGACTAGAGAAAAATTAGAATCTTCTACGTGGTGATAAAATATCACTGGCTTGCTTTTGGTAGCACTGAACGTTGCAAGTCAACTTTTGTCAGCCATTGCGCTCTTAGAACTCAGTTAGTGTAGAGATACACTGCCAGTCTGATCTAGGTTTTTGGAGGTCCACTAATAAGCCGTGATATCATTTTCATAGATATTTAATAATTATCTAAGTATCTTTCCGAGGAAATAAGCAGTTCTTAAACTGAGAGCACTTCTTTATGTCACCAACTACAAGATTTCAAACAGAGTAGGATGAATAAGATTATGAAGCGCCTGTTAATGGAAACAACAGTCCTTTATTCACTTCTTTACATCGATCATATTTGTAGAATTGGAAGATAAAAAGTAATGTCATTTTTAATGATATTCTGTATCGTTTTAGATTAAATAAAAAATTAATACATACACACACGAACACATACACATATATATTCGTCGATACTTCCGAGAAATATTGTAATTCTTTACAATCTGCACATTGTTCGGACTGTTGTGCTTATATTTATAACTATATTCATTACGTTTCTGCCTTTTTACTCACCGACCTTCTTCAGGTGATTGGAAACATGGTCCAGTGGATAAAAGTTTTGGTTAAATCTGTTGACTTGTCCCCAAATGTTTTGAGTTCAATACCTGGCTAGAGGTTTGGTGAACAAAGAATTAGATATCTGGGTTAAAGAGAGATAACTCAGAGATCCGGAAGTGGCATGACTCATGGAACGATAACAGTATAACCTCAATTGTAAGAAGATATAATAAACAGCTACCTGTAAGAAAATATCCTAAGATGCGAACTAATTGGAGATGCCAAAAAGTAAATATAAATAAATAGCACCTAAGAAAGTTGGTTCACTATGTCATAATAGGCAATTTTCTTGCTAATATATATATATATATATATATATATATATATATATATATATAATCAAAATAATAACTAAATAGACTCTGTAAGTATTTAGGTTGTAAATTTATACTAACATAAACCTTTAAAAAAACCATTAACAAACAGAACCTAATTCCGTTACAATCCGGTGCACTGAGGCGTCGGATAAAAAAAATTGTGTATATATATATATATATATATATATACATATATATATATATATATATACGAACCATGCCCCTTGTGTCAATATGAAAAATTATATATTAGTACATTTCTTAAGAATAAAAACTTATTAAATAAACGTAATGAAATAACATATGTAAACATTGCAAAATGTTCAACTTCAAAAATGGTTAAAAAGATTCTTCTTAAAAAATAAAAAAATAAAAATGTTTATTAACTTACATATACCTAAGAATTTGTTTTATATTGTGAAAGAATAATAATGAAATGAATAATAAAATAATTAAATTGATATTCAAATTTTTAATAATTAAACAGATAATTTTAAAAATTGTATTATGATGTCAAGAATTGAATTAGAATATAATAATAATATAATAGATTATATAAAAATAATTAAAAAGAATTTACAAATTTTAATAAAAAAATAGTTATGAAATAAATGTCATTTACAAATTAATACTTTTAGAACAATTCAAATAAAATGCATTATGAATCGAAATAAAAATAGTATAATTACACTCAAAGGTCCCTTTAGGTTAGATCAAAAATATAAAATATTTGCTTTTTTTCTTTTCTTTTTTTCTTTTCTTTTTTTCTTTTTGTGTTAGAAAATGTTAAGATACAGAGAAAACTAAAAGAAAAAACTATAACAATAATAGATAAATCAACGGAAATGAATTCTAGACAGGGGTTTTGATCAACTGCCACTTTTGCCGTTAAGACTGAAAGAAATCATGTATTCCCAAAAATATAAACAGTTTTTCAAATTTAAAATGAATTTCTAGTCTGATTAGTTAAATTGAACACACACATAAATTTTTCTGCCTTCCCATATCTATAAATAAGAAATTTATTTTTTCATATATTCAAACGAAAATCATTTTCACAACAATGATCTAACATGAGATAAAAAACTCGAAAGAGAAATTTCCGTGTCGTAATGCAAACTATATTAATCTTAAATTTAAAAAAAAATAATTAATTATATACACACACACACACACACACACACACACACACACACACACACATATATATATATATATATATATATATATATATATATATATTTTAATTCAGATACTTAAATCCAAGGGAAAAAAGCAGGAAGGTAAATTCCAAAAAACCGATCCTAATTAATATTAAAAAATTATTTTAATATTAAAAAATGATACAGGAAGAGAGCTCCATGTAATAAAATATTACAGAGCAAATATATATATTAAAAAAGGATTAATTCAAAGATGTTGAATGGCCATTTCGATATGAAGATCCCCACGGGGACGACACATCACCTCAGCAAAGGTTTTTTCTCTTGCTGAGGTGATGTGTCGTCCCCCGTGGGGATCTTCATATCGAAATGGCCATTCAACATCTTTGAATTAATCCTTTTTTAATATATATATATATATATATATATATATATATATATATATATATATATATATATATCCGAGTGAGTGAGTACAGAACGAAGAAAGCATTTTTTCCGTCCCAAAAACATTAATTTAAAACAGTGCTCGATACATGATGTATACAGCTGTGGATATTTATTATAAATTATGTTTTAGAACATGTATATAAATAATGTACATGTTCTAAAACATAATTTATAATATATATATATATATATATATATATATATATATATATGTTATTATTATTATTATTATTATTAGTATAACTTGTGAGGGGTCTTCTAAATATATTCTCTTTTACCAGAATACGATTCAGATTTATAGGTTAATTCAGAATTGTATCGAATGTTTTGCAGGATCAGATATGGCTAGTTTACTAAAAATCTTAGGAAGTTGTTGGTCGTCAGTCAGCCCAATTTCAGGATATGAAATTTAACAAAGGGAATCCTCCGCAGACATCGTCGTATCTTCGTTCAGCTGATATAATTTTCTCGTAAATCTTTCTTTTTTGTACATGTCATTTATTATAGAATTGATTTTTTTAATAAAAAAAGGAGTTGGGATGAGAACACAGATCAAGATATAATTTATGCTACTACGATTTAGAATAAAACATGACATGTCACACGAATATCTCAGGTTTATCTGTGTATTTCCAGCAAGCATCTGCCATATTGCGAAAGAAAAATAACAAAAAATAACGTGAAGGTCGTATGGTTTGTATTTGATATTAGATAATAGATTATGGAGATGACAACTGATTATAACATTGAAGAACCTAAATTCAATAAAGCAACCTTATATATTATTCTTACTATTTATAAGTCTGAGAATGTTTAAATGTAAGGAAATCCTTTCCTATTGTTTGCCCATTTAAATGTACGCTTATTCTCACCCGAATTTTGAATAGACGGTGTTGCTGAAACAAAAACGGTGACTGAACTTGTTTAGGTATTTTTTCAATTACTGTTTTAATTTACTTTTAATCATGAAATAACTACATTCATTGTACATGAAATTAATCGGCGTGAGAAAACTTTCTGAATATTTAATGAAATGGGTAGCCGAGTCAACCACGTCCCAGGCAAAAATTTTTCCCCAAAAGGAATAATCGTTCTCGCTCGTCATTTTTATTCTCAATAATAGCTTGCTTTGCAAACTAATTCACTACTGTTGTGAGTTCGATCCTCAACGTAGCTTCATTAATGTGACCTCGTCAAATCTACTCTAATATGTTTGTTACATATGGAATCCAATAGGCCAAAATATCTTAAGTATCATCTA
Organism: Ascarosepion bandense; assembly: GCA_037127315.1. Lineage (NCBI taxonomy): Eukaryota > Metazoa > Mollusca > Cephalopoda > Sepiida > Sepiidae > Ascarosepion > Ascarosepion bandense. The sequence goes on along the minus strand of JBBBDQ010000144.1, from coordinate 397,717 downwards.
TATCTACTTTTAAGCGCTATGTTATTACAGAACTTGGTAGATTATGGCTCTCTATATATTCTTCTCACTAGGGGCTCTGATTAAGCCTTGTCGTTTTTTGCTATCTATATAATCCCTGTTCTGCCAACAATTAAAAAATGCTCGTTATGTTATATAGCAATATACAACAAACACGCATATATATAAAAATATGAGTTATATTTTTATTAATGACGATGAACCGTGTAGCCTAGGGAACAGAGAGTGTTGAGAGAGCGCGCTTCTAAGGGTTGACGGGTTGACGGGAGTGTCTCTCTTCACCGGCCGATCTTTGTCTGGTCTCGTCTGTCTCTCTGTCTGGGGAAATCCGTGCGCCGAGGTCTTTTTATAATCTCCAAACCGGGACTTCCGGATTTTGCCTCGCCCACGCATGCCCACGTAATTCTCAGAGACACCTGTTCTGTTTGCCTCTGTAGCCATTTCCGCTACTGCCGGAAATAAGGTCAAACAAACATCCGTTCCTTTCAACGACCGGAAACACCCCCGCTTGCATCAGCCTTTCTTGGGTGGGGCCAGATTGTTATATTACAGTTAGGTCACTTATTTGCTCCTTCTTCTGTTTTTTCTCTTCAATATATCCAGTGTGTGTCAAATTCTCCACGCTCTCTTTTCTCAGTACGTGCCCGAGATACTTTTGATGTGAAATATAATGTCTTTTTTGTTACTCTTTTCAGTCTATGGGCTGCACAGTCTACTTCTGTTGTGCTAAATTTCTGTCGCCTCAAGACTCTTTTTCATCTGTGAAAAGAATGTTCGGTATTCACTGCCATAAAGAAAGGTTGCTATTGCATATTTCAGTTGTTTCTTCTTTGTTTTAATAAAAATTTAGCATTTCTTTGCTTATCTTTGTGAAAACATCTTCGTTATTTTAAGGATTCTTCAGTTTTCAATATCACATTTCCTGTCCTGCTATAAAACACTTCCTAGATATAACCTTTTTTTCTTCAAATAAATGTTTTAAATGAAATCTAGTGAATGCATCATTTTAGCTCTTAAAGACAGTCCTTCATGACATTCTATAAACTTCTTCTTTTATGGGCCATGTCTATTCAATAAGAAGACGTCATGGTTCTCCAGCATTTCCTATCTTTGGTAGTTTTTAATATGTTTTTTTTTATCTTCTAAATCATGTTCTAACATAAGCTCGCTAGATATTCTCGTTGTCTTCGCCTATCCCGCTTTCTCTCTATATCCAATGAGCGTCAATTTTCCAAGCCTTATTTCCTCGTTATATCTCCTGGAAATTTCAGCTGTATCTTTATGATTCTAAGTATAATCGACATTGTTTCCATTAAACTTTCTCGTTACTCACATGTTTAATGCATGATATCCTCAAAATTCTCCTGTAGAACAACTTCTCTTTTGTCTCAAGTCATTTCTTTATCTCTGAGATTTCCACTATTTACTACTATGCATAAAAACCGATATTGTATAAGCTTCCATTGTTTACAGAGTAATTTCACGGTTCCTCAATACATTACTTAGCTTTTGGAAGGAATCTTTCGCTGGTCCAATGTACCTTAGGTTTTGCGGTCACATATTTTTTTCGTCTTTTTATATACTTCAGAAATATGTAATTTTTTTAATCATTACATCTCAAATAAGGCAATCAAGCCACTAGGACTCAAGGGGATTACTGAGTGATAAATAATATGAGAAAACTATTATTACGGAGAGAGAACAATAAATGAACAATAATTAAAATGACTGAAAATTACAATTAACATTGCATTTATATTTATGAAAAGCAAGAAACCGGAAGAGAGATCCGCAAGCGAGAAATATGATAGAAGACATTGTCAGCATAGTAGCTATGGTTATATCTCGCCATTTCAATTGTAAAATTATGAAACCTTACCGCCAAAGTAGTATTCGCTTAAATTCATATGAACTGGGTTATATCGAGGAAATGTTCTTCAGAAAATTATCATGAAAAGACGCAGGTAAGCTATGTTACGGCGGTGCGAAAGAGACTGAAGCTGGTATCCAGGTTAGAACCAATAATATTGCAGATTCTTTTTTGTGTTTTATCAACAATCCCTAAGTATATAGCATGAGCAAAAGACCGCATATAGTGGTAATATTTAAAGCAAGGACGAATAGTAGACATAGATATCTAAGCTAGATTCTGGCGAGAAAAATTGTTTAGAATGACATAGTGAACCAGCTTTCTTAGGTAAAGTTTATTTTTGTTTGATTTTGACATTTCCAATTCTTAATTCGTGTCTTGGGATATTTTTCTTACAGGTAACCGTATATTCTATCATCTTTCAATTTAGGTTATTACTTTCTTCCTCTTTCCTTCTCTGGACGTTCATTGAATTTTCTTTCAGTATTTACTACAATCTACATATCTTTTGTCGGGTAGATTGTGTCCGCCAGTAATTAATTTGGTAGAAATTATAGCTCTTTCAGAATCGCTTGTTCTTAAAACCGAATAAATCTGATGACATAAACTTGTAATCCGCTTCTTTTTAGTTGTATGTTTGAAATGAATTGATTTTGTATCTCTAAGCAAGCGGTTTTCTCCCAGTATAACTTGTGAATTATTTTAATATTTTTCTTATATAAATAAAATTGTCCTACCAATTCAAAGAGGTTTTTGGGTTGTGCTTAAACAAACGCTTTCTAAGACAAAAATATTGAGATTATTATTTTAATTAGGCAAGGCCAGAAATATTGGGCTCCAAGGGAAGACAAAATTCCTGATACAGTACTAATGGTAAGTCATACTACTTTACTTACCATAAAACTCAAGCCGAATTTCTGAAGTTTATCTTAAGGTAAGGGCAGGGGATAGTGTTCTGGATATCGGAATGATACATATAATCAGCGAACCGTGTTCCAATTGCTGGGTAGTCTTTGTCATTCACTTTAAACCTTTCTAAAGAAAATTATCTCTTCTCCGCTTCAACAACCAGAGGTTAATTAGGAGGATAGGCTGGTTTCTTTAGCAATTAATCTAACAAAAAAAAAACATACTGAATTCTAAAACCTGGAGAGGGCGAGCGGTAATCACTCCACTATAATTTTCAAAAACGCGTTGCAGTTCATAGATAATTTTTTAAAAATGTAGGGGATGCTTATCGTCAGCGTCCAGAAATATTTTCATTTTTGTGCCGTGTCCCATCGGCAAGTAGGCGATAACTGCCCTCCACATCTTCTTATTGCTTATAGCTTTTAATACATTTTGTTTTCGTATTACCTGCCAAACCCTGCTCTATCAACCAATTGCTTTAGCCTATCAACTATGTTGTGGGTTTTCTCCCTGTCTCTCTTTCACTCTCTCCGTCCTGTAAGTATCAAATTCCCCAAACCTTCTTTCCTTATTAAACGTCCCAAAAACTTCAGCTGTTTCATCTTGATGTTAAATATAAGTTTCCTTTTCGTTTCCATTCTCTCCAAAACTTCATCTTTGCTTCCATGTTCAGTTTACGAAATCCTCAGCATCCTTCTAGAGAATCATATTTCTGTTGCTTCGTGTCGTTTCTTTTTACATGTTTAGGGAGGTTGTTCACAATTCGCTGCCATATAAGAGGACATACATCACATAACCATCCAGTACTCTTTTCTTTGTTTCCAACGAAATTTTCCTTTTTCTCAAAATGATCTATACGCCTTCGGATCACACGTCTCACTTTCTGTCCTCTGTTAGAACACTTCCCATGTATTTAAAGTTTTACACCTTTTGATTTTAGTCTCCACAACCCTTAATTGATATTTTGAGCTCCTCTTTTTTATGATGAACATGCATTCCGTTTTCTTGTTATTTATATGTATTCTTTTTTTCATTTCCTTCGCTATATTCTGTATGAAATCTAGTTTCCTTTACGTGTCTGCTGTGTCATCTGCGTATCTTAGATTGTTAAGAAAGTAGCTGCAAATGACGAATCCTGGCAGAACTCGTTCTCCCAGGAATGCTTTGCTGTACACTGCTTAAAAATGATTATCACAAAGGTGAAAGTAAGGGTAATTTAGTGATGACATAACTCACTACTCAGTAATATTAATTTCTTCTTCTTCTTCTTCTTCTTTGTGCCGTGTCCCTTCAGGACATAGGTGATCATAACCCTCCACTCCTCCCTATCTTTATTCGCTTTTAATTTTCCTTCTCCTGTTATTTCACACAGTCCCAGCTCCGCCATCCATCAGTTCAAGTCCATCAGGTTTGTTGTGCGTTGCTTTCCCTTGTCCCTTTTTCCTCCCTCCATCCCGTGTTCATCAGGTTGTCTAAGCCCTTCTTCCTCATTACATGTCACAAAAAACTTCAGCTGTCTTTTCCTGATGTTGAGTATCAGTTTCCTTTTTGTGTTCATCTTCTTCTATACCTCGTCTTTGCTCGCGTGTTCCATCCATGGTATACTCGGTAACCTTCTGTAGAACAACATTTCAATTGCTTCAAGTCTTTGCTAAAATTGTCCAGCATTCGTTGACATATTGAATGGCAGACATCACCTAACAATCCAGTAATCTCTTCTACGTTTTCAGCTAAATTGTCCTGTCTCCTAACTCTCTACTCAGCTTCTGGGATCCATCCTTTTCTCTATCAGCAGGCCTTCAAATTTCTGTATCGCACTTTCTGTCCTCTGTTGGGACACTTCCCAGGTATCCAAATTTCATTTGACTTTCATATCACCAATGTGTTGTTTGTATTTTGAGCTCCTCTTATTTAATGACCATGCATTCAGTTTCCTTTTAGTTTAATTGTAGTTCTTTCTTTCCGATTTCTTTAACTACTTCCTGTAGGAGGTCTTATACTAAGGGAACTTTTAAAAAAACGCGGAGTCGTCTTTTAAAACTAAGCGTTTCCTACCTAGCATTGCCCTACATCTTTGATATTTGTTTACACTTTTCTTAAGTTAGCCAATTTAGTTAGCTCTTTAATCCGACAAAATAATTTTTAAGCTCAACACGGATGTAATTTTTAATCCGGCCCTGTTTCCTATGACTCTAAAAATTAGTTTAGTGCATAATACATAGACCGGTAAACACAATTAACACTATTAAGAAAAAAAAGACGTCATTTATTAAAACATGTATACCCACTAAAATGTTTAATTTCAACAGATACTTCACCTCGATCTTAATTACGACTAAAGTTTTTTTTTTTATTATGTTTCAGAGATTAAAATTCAAGTTCCCGATACGTATATTAGATACGATGGAATTATTTAAAGTATCGATCATTTTGCAGCAGTACGGATCGATGACAATTATCTATCGTATCTTCCAATAAATAAAAATTGTTTTTTTTTTGTTTTTGTTTTGATAAAATTTAAAGTTTCTAAATTGAACTGAATGTACACTAGATGAAAAATATAAATGGTGGCTTGAGCGATGAAGAACTTGAAATTTTGCCCAATTCAAGAGAAATTGAAAAGTAAAAAACGTTAAAATTGGCACTAAATTGGCGCTAGAATTGGCCAATTTTCTCGTTAAACCTACTTAGATTGGCGCGAATCATCGTATTAAATAAAATTGACCTAATCATTGTCTTTATTTTTGACAGAAATATTAAATTTTGTATCAGTTCTTACCAAAGATTCTAGACTGAATAAATGCAGTTAGGGAAATAGTAAAACATAAACAATCTATGTTTGTATTGCGAGATTAAAACAATGATGTTTCATATTAACCGAAATTATCTGAAGTGAATATAATATTCATTCTTTCTTTCCATTCATCTATCTATCTATCTATCTATCTATCTATCTATGTTCATATCTTTCTCTTGCTCTTTCTCTTTCTCTCTCCCTCTACCTACTTTAGTCGGGTTATCTATCTATCTATCTATCTATCTATCTATCTATCTATAACTTTCTCTCTCTCTAAGTACATATCTTAGTCGGTTCCTCTATCTATTTATCTATGTTCATCTCCATCTCTCTCTCGCTCTCTCTCTCTCTCTCTCTCTCTCCCTCTCTCTCCTTCACTGGTATTCTCTCACTATCTACCCACCATAGTCTGGTCATCTTTCTATCTATCTACCTATCTATGTTCATCTGTCACTCTCTTTCTTTCTCTCTCTCTATCTTAGTCGGTTCAGTTATCTATCTATCTAGCTAGCTAGCTAGATAAGCATAAACATAGCTAGCTAGCTACGTTTATGCTTATCACTGTTTATGATTATCTAGCTAACTAGTTATTATTCTATAAGTTAAATTAACAGCTAGATATCTAATAATTATGTAATTAAATAATTCCATCTATAATTGTATATGTCTAACAATAAACATAGCCATACATATCAAGATATGTTAATATCAATCTATCTGTTTATACCTATCTAAGTTTAGTATTGTCTAGCTAAACAGTTATTTATTAATAATTTTAATTCGAACAAGATATCTAATAATTATACCATTAAATAATTGTAGCTGTCTCTGTTCATCACTAGCAATTCATCTATCAATTTGCATTCTTATCAACATAAATAAATATATAATACTGTTTGATTATAAACAGAATATCTACTGTATACGAGTATCGATCAAAAGCAATGTTCAAACAAATCATTCTTATCTAACTATCACTTAACTGACTGACTGATCTTGTTAGTTAAGATATTAGAAATTAAAATGTTTGTTGCTAGCTGACAAATTTTCTCTCTTGACTTCGATTCTTAGACAAAGATTTCACCCACTCTAAAATAAAAATATGTCTCTATCTGAGTTATTTACAAGTTACCTTGAGAACCCAATTCTTCATAGCAAGCATTCTTCTTTTCTGATGAAAGATGATTTATAACGCGCTTTAACCTTTCAAAATTGGATCATTCATTTTGTAATATGTGCACTGGTGTCAGCTTTCAAGCAAAAAATAATGACACGTTTGAAATAACACATTTGATCATTCCTCCTTTTGTTTACTTACTCATCCACCTGATGAAGACAATTGTTAGTTGAAAGGTTAAATCTAATACACATTGTAGTTAATTATTTTACACCTATACCACCACATTTGAGAAGTTATTTTATATAAGAAAAATTGCAAATAAATTTAATAAACATAAAATATCTGTTATAGATTCCGGGTGAGGAACCACAAAAAATAATGAACAACAAAATTGGTATTTGAGATAGAAAAATAGGTTATATTAAACGTAAAGATACAAACTGAAACGTAGGTTAGTAATCCGATAAGTAATACGATTAGTAAGGAATATATATATATATATATATATATATATATATATATACAAGTCTTTGTAGTGAAGCGGTGTTGGAGATAGTATAGCCGTATAATACTATTCTGGCTGAGTGGAGCTCAGAGCTACTATGACTGCTGACGAGGTATTCTCTGTGTAACTTCAGTATCTCTCGGTATCTTACAAATCAGTCCAGGTACTCTTCGATAACTCATGTATCTCACTATGACGGGAGTATATGTATACTCACGTCGAGTCCATTTTCATAGAAAAAGTTGAGATCCCACAAAAATATCTATTATTCATAATAAGATGATTAAAAGAATAATTGCTGCCAAAAAATAATGACCTCCCTCACACACACACACACACACACACACACACACACATATATATATATATATATATATATATATATATATATATATAGGCAGCATATCTTCATTCGGACATGTATATATTATGTTTATTTTGATAATAATCTTTTCTAGTTTTCTATCTTTTGATGTTAAAGTTAAATTCGTAAAGAATGCAGCGTAGTTTTTTCCCGTCAAAGTACTATCACTCACTTCTAAAATCATCCGCAAGGATAAATTACAAAAAAGTACTTGTGAATCTGATCGTTGCGGTTTTGATAAAAAAAAACGTAAGAATTCGCTCTGTAATAATTCAAAAATTTAAAATTAATCCGTTGTAGTCTTGGAGGTTTTTACTAAAAGATCCTCCTAATATAAGACAGCTGACCAAAAATTAATAAAAATGCAAAATGACATTAAGTGTTAGTTAAATTCACTTCAACGTATTGGTGATGAAATTTTGTTGAGTGTTCTTTGGTTGCTTTTGATAGACAGGGCTTCGATAATTTGATGTTTTTATATTTTCATGGTGGAGTATATTGGCATCGTAACAAGTATTTTTGTCTATTGTGAAGATGGACAGTAAAGTTGTTTTAGATTTTGTACAATAGAAACTTTACTCGATAACTGATCTCTATTACGTCTTGAAACTGATTAAAGAACTAGAAAAGATGATATAAAAATAAATAGAAACATATTATGTATATACTATTCAAGGAAACATGTTGGAATATATATATATATATATATATATATATATATATATATATATATAATTTGAAAATGGGTTATTTTCGCAACCTAGGTTTCAAAATTTTGGTATATTCAGGCGATTTACAATAATTAATTTTTCCGTTTTTCAAACGCACGTACAGAGTTTTTTTTACGAACGCACGAACAGGGATTTTTACAATTGAGCGTTCTTAAAAAATCGTTGTTCGTACGTTCATGAAAACGAAAAATCAATTATTGTAAATCGCCTGAGGATGACAAAAGGTTGAAACCTAGGTTGCGGAAATAACCAATAACTAAATAAAAAAAATATACAAATGTTCTAAATTTAAATGTATTAAATACTTTTTAATACAACTATATGCTGATCGAATTCAATTTTGACGAAAAAAATAACTATATATATATATATATATATATATATATATATATGCAGGTTTCATTGAACAATATAGACAAGTTTTGTCTATTAATTTTGTGTAGGATCCGTTCATACCGACTGATATACTTGATGGTGATATCGTTGAAAGACAACAAAAATCACAGTAATTGTTGATTTTTTTATCGGGTCTAAGCTTTCGGCTCACATAAGCCATTATCAAAGAGTAAATATTAACACACAGTAAACATAGAACATTTAAGTTATTAACAATAAAGAGAATTAAATTGAAGATACAAGTCCATCCCTACCGTGGCGGATGGCCGAAGACAGTGACAAAATAGTGGCGTTGTGATCCCTGATCTGATTATAGGCATTTGAGTACGTTATTGGAAATATCAAAATTGATTGTATTCAAACCAGGTTTAAATTGTTTAATGTAGATTGCTTCGAGGATTTTTAGTTTCTGTTTATTATTTTCTTGTTTAAGTATGTACGTGTTATCAACGAGCGTTTTTCTCGGAAGTGTGCGTTGATAACCGTGTTGTTTTAAATGACGGAATATATTTGAATTTTCATTTAAGTGCAACGTCAGACGTCGTGAGAGCGAATTTGTGGTGTGGCCGATGTAGATATTATTGAGGTTGTTAGAGATACATTCTCTAAAAATGCTGCCAATATATATATATATATATATATATATATATATATATATATATATATACTGGTCTTCTACGCAAGAGGCGGGGCTGTGGTATAACTGGACAATTGAATTGTTCCATCTAATTTAGTAATTCCTCTCACATTCCAATCGCACAATGAAAGTAGTATTGAAAGGACATGCCTACCGATGCTATCATACGAAAGCGGATGTCCCTCAAGGCTCTAATCTAGGTCCTACATTTTCCTGTTCTTCATTAACGATCACCCCGAGGTAATAAGATCCCAAGTAGGCATATACACTGACGACACTACGGTTTAGTCTTGCCTCGATCAAAACTGCAGAGGCTGACAAAGCAAACTGAGTTTGAGAAGGACCTCCAGTCCGTGGTGGACTGGGGAAAGAAATGGCTCGTGAATTTTAATGCTTCCAAAACAAAGCTGCTATCTATTAACCGTCAGCGACAATGCATCCTACCCCCACCCACATTAGCATGCTTCAGGTTAGTCTCCCTGAAAGCAAAACACTGCACCTCCTCGAGTTAACTCTCACAACAGACATCAAGTGGAATGACTATATTGAATTAGCGGCTCGGCTGCAGTCGCTCTCTTACATGCGGGATGTGGCTTCCCTGTGCCACTTCTATAAAAACTTTTACGGCTTCTGCTCCGATGAACTTAGATCACTGGTGCCCCCTAGGTATGAATTTATACGAGCTACTAGGTTAGCAACTAGGTCCCACCCTTTTACAGTGAAACCTATAAAGTGTAACCGCAATTTCTACTTTAATAGCTTCTTTTTACGCACTTTCCACCATGTACCTGCTTTACCGACAGTTACAATCTCCAAGAATTTAAGTGTTAGGTCAAAAGACATCTCCTATCACTCGCATCTATTCTCACAAGCTCTTTTTCCATCTACTCTATCCACATCCTCGTTATCCTCATCCGTCTATTACCCTCCTCCTGACATTACCTATAACTAACCCCTATTTCTCATCACTTTCCTCTATGTAACAGTGGCAATTGTGTGCCTTGCTTGGGGTGAGATGATTATAAAAACAAGAAAGTCGGTTCTCTGTGTAGGGAGAGGAAATTTTCCCGGCTGAAACCATCCTGCACATATATAAATCTAACATCCGCCCATGCATTGAATACTGCTGCCATATCTGGTCGGGTGCCCCTGCTATCCACCTAGGTGTCCTTGACAAAGTCCAACGGAGAACCTGTAATGTGATCGGTCGTGACTAGGCAGCTAAGATACAGTCACTTTCTCACCGGCGCAATATGGCTTCCCTGTGTCTCTTCGACAAATACTTTCACAGTTTCTGCTCCGATGAACTTAGTTCTCTGGTGCCCGCTGTGTATGAATTTACTCGAGTCATATGATTAGCTACTAGGTCCCACCATTTTAGTGTGAAACCAATAAAATATAAACGCAGATACTACTCACTAAGCTTCTTTTCTCGCACTTCCCGCCTGTGGAATTCCCTTCCGTTTACTTGCTCCACCGACATCTACAATCTCCAAGAATTTAAATGTAAAGGCAATAGTCATCTCCTGACTCATTGACTTGCTTCCGCTCTCTCATGCGCATTTCTCAATCGACACTACTCTAATCAGTACTCTCATAGTTCTCCTACCCATTTCCTGACACCCTCTATAACCTGTTACACTTTCCCATAACTTTCCTCCTATGTAACCCTCTGCGCACTAGCAGCAGTAAACTACATTGCTTGAGGCGATATGATTAAAATATATATATATATATAGGAAAAACTGCTAAAAAGTTGTAAGTTTAAAAATGTATTTTTGACAGTATTTTTTTATTTCTATTATTATATTTTATATTTCAGACCGTCCTCGGTCCTTCATCAGAAACAAATGATTTTAAAATTTAAATTAGAAACGTATTTTGCGAGAGCGTTCGTGGAGAGAGATTGTTTACATCATGTGACGCAGAAAGCGACAGATTTTTAAAAAAAATATTTGTAAACGTAAACCTATCTTTAATAATACTTATAAATTTTGTTTTAGAGAACCTTTTTATAATTGTATCTAAATATATATATATATATACATATATATGTGTGTGTGTGTGTGTTTGTATATATAGCCGAGTGAATACAGAACGAAGAAAGAATTTTTACAACGTCAAAAACATTAATTTAAAACAGTGCTCGATATATAATATATACAGTTGTGAATATTTATTATAAATAATATTTTAAAACATGTACATATTTTTTAATATATATATCCACTACAAATCGTACATTTGTTTCGACATTGAAACTTCAATGTCTCATCAGGCGGTGTGGACAGGAATCGAAAGCCTCTTTTCTTATATTTGGTCAGTTGTGTGTGGGATGTTGGTGGAGTTTAGTGATAAGGGAACAAGTCTCGTGTATTGACCGTTAGAATTTTGAAGAAAGTGGTGTGGGTAGTTAAAATGGTTGATTAATGAGAGTCTTTGATTTCTAGACAGATTTAACATTATCAGTTAGAAAGTAAGCTTTTATTATCTTGCAACTAGATTATATCCTTCGGATTTCTTAGACGAGCCGGTAAGGGGTGGAATGCTTATTTTGTACTGAATATTTTTGTATTTAAGCAGAGTCTTTATAATTAATGTAAATTTGTATATTTGATATTAATTTTGGATTTAAATAAATATCTTAATAAAATAAATAATCTTAATTTTGGATTCATAATAAATATTTATATATATATATATATATATATATATATATATATATATCTATATATATATATAATCCATGTCATGAAATGTATATTCTATGATATATATATATCTTGCAGTTCAATATACGCGTTTTATTTCTTCTTTTTAAGTTTCCTTAAGAAGTAGAATGTTGATGTTTAATCAGTGATTTGGGTAATTGGGTGTTGTAGATAGGTTATTGCACTCGAAGCAAAAAAAACAAACACTTCTTAATGAAGAGTAAGGAGATAGGAATAATAGAATGTTCATCGCAATGCATAATGTCAGGCTTATTTTATTAATTTTGACCATTAAAATACTGATTTTGGTAATTGGATGTAGCAGATACGTTATTGCACACGAAACAAAAACACACCGTAATGAAGAGTAAGGAGATACAAATCAAATAGTGCTCAATACAATGCATAATGTGACACTAATTTTATTAATTTGAAAATATTCTCGTCAGTCAAAATAGTCGGCTGCGAAACTATCAGTTTTAAAGGCAGCTAAATGGTCAATCAGCAGGCAACTAAATAATCAATCAGCAGGCAACAGACAATCGTTTTCTGGTGTTACAAGTAATATGGTCGACATTTGTAAAGATACTATTTCAAAGTTTATATATATATATATAATATATATATATATATATATATATATATATATAATATACATATATATATAAGTTTATATATATATATATATATATAAGCCATATATATATATATGGCTTTTATAAAGAATATATATATATATATATATATATATATATATATATATATAAATCCAACTAATAAAATTGTGTAGCAGTCTATTATGGCGTTCCATCAATTCGAACGCAACCAGAATAAACTCTGCGAGAATTAAGACTTACAAAATAAATCGCATCAATTAAACATTACCTACCGCTGTTTCTTTGTTATGTATCTATTACGTCAAAATTACTTTAACAATAAATGATAGAAAGCTGTCTGGACGTCATCATCGCGTACATTGTAGACGATTCTAGGGGGCGGGAAAGGCTTCCACTTTCCCGATGAACTGCAGTTCAAATATTTAATTGAACAAAATGAATGACATTCGTTTGATTACCGCTGTGAAACGATAATAATGCGAGAGTCGTGTTGATCATATATTCTCTATCTCTGTCCCTCCTCCCTCTTATTCCTTTTATCTCTCTCTGTATCTCTTCCCTCTCTCTCTCTCTCTCTCTCTCTCTCTCTCTCTGTAGATAGATATATATGTGTATTAGGAAAATTACAGACATAGTGAAAAAACTTCGTGTTACAGGTTTCGCCTTTTATGATGTTTAGGTTCATGTAACGACATTTACTTAACATTTTTCTGGAATATAAATATTCATATATATATTTCTCTCTCTCTCTCTCTCTCTCTCTCTCTTTCTCTCTCATAATTATATATATATGTGTGTGGGGGGGTGTAGAAAGATTTTGTCTCTTTAGCAGAGCAGATTCATTCCACTTTCGATGTTTCGTGAGGACAATGTTATAATGACTCACTCGTGAGGGCTGTTTGCCTATAGATCCGGATTTTCTTATTATATAGAATCTAATGTCATTTTGTGAGAATGTTGTTGTTTTTGATTGGTTGGTTATTATTTTTTATTTTTGTTTATAATTAGTTGATTTTGGTTTTGATTTTATTGTGTAGTTCGGTTTATTTTATTTCAGTGTAAGCGTAAATGGGTGTTGGTTTAATTGGGTTTCGTATTTTTGTTTTATTGACCTCTTTTTTATTAGTTTGATCTTTGTCTTAATGTGATGATATGTTTTGCCTAGTAACACTTTTTTTAGGTTATGCTTGGGGTTATTGTACTTGTGTTTGTAGGTTTTTTCCTTTTTTATTTTTGTTTATTTATTTGTTTTATTTATTGTTTTATTATTTTCTGTTTTATCGTGAATAGGTGTTTTTATGCACTTTTATTTTTTGTGGTTATATTTGTGTGCATGTGTTTTTTTTTATTACTTTCTGCACAGTATGATAGTTTCGCATTTGTAGTTTTTTAGTTTTTGTTTTTATTCTTTTAATTTATAATTCTTTATACACATTGTATACTTCGTTTTTATTTTGTCATTATTTATTGTTGTTTAGCAAAGGAGTTATTTATTTCATGTCTTCGTAGAAAAAATAACACACTATATTCAACATATAAACAAGAAAAACCTGTATCTAACAGTAAACAGCCCTGACGAGTGAGCACAACATAACAGTATCTTACCAAATCTTCGAAGTCGGCATGGGTCTGCTCTATTAAAGAGCCAAACATTTTGTACTTATCAACAGTCAATTTTCACAACTATATAGAACTTTATGATAAAAACCTTTTGGCCAAAATTCATTTTATCTGTAAAAACACTGAAGAGCCAAAAACTTGGCGCTGAACAGTATCACAATTAAACTATATATATATATATATATATATATATATATATATATATTTTATCAAAATATAGTTTTAAGGCATGTTATATTTATATTTGAAAATACTATATATCAAAGAGCGATCATAAGTAAATTTAAAAATTTAAAATCGACCATTGAGGTGGACACCCAGCAGCAATAGCCACCAAGCCTGAAAATTGTGTTAACAACAAGTATATTCCGGATAGGTATTGGACATCTGGATGCGTGTTTAAATGAGATCGGTTAGAATTGTTTTGGGGAAGGTGCAATGTCAATCTTCTTGTCAATGTTGTGGTCTTGTAGTAAATGTAATTGTTTACGGATTTCAATAGTTAAGGAAAACATTCCATTCTGTTAGCGATGTAGAACTTTATTTTAGTTCTACAGAAAACCAGTAAAAATACGGATCTTACAATTATAATTTAGCTTTAAGTATTATTAACTTCAGGAATAGCACTGTTTTGACAATTATAAAAGCAACAAATATCCAGTTATTATATGGGACATCATCGCAAGAACTAAATCTTATAATTGAATAGGAAAGAGATGCAACTTATCCCTTAACAAAACACATCCTCTTCAAAAAGACCTAAATAATCACAAATTACTAAACAAAAGAAGTAAAATGATGATCACATGCAGGCATGTACATAAATATCTGCGCAAATTTTTTTTTTTTAATCGTATCACCCCGAGCAAGGCGGTAATGGCACTGATGTGCAGGGGGCTACGTAATAGTGAAAAGATTGGAGAAGACGAAGCCGGAAACCACATTCTAAACAGGGAACAAGGGATGAGCTTCTTAACCTGTTCAATATAGACCGAATTAACATTGATTCACCTTCCCATTTTATTTCTTTTTTTTTTTTAATCATATGACCCCGAGCAAGGCGATAACGCCACTGATGTGCAGGGGGCTACATAGGAGTGAAAAGATTGGAAAAGAGAAAACCGGAAACCGCAACCATAAATATTTATTATCTTGTGACTATTACCTTATTGTTATCCACTCCTTTGCCATATTTTTACCTTATTTTTTACATTAGTTCCAGACTTTAATATTGTTTTTATATATTTATTTATTTAGCTTAAAACATCTGCCCCTAAAAAATTACCCATTAATATTAATTCAACTTTTATGATTTTACTTTCAGATTTCATGTGTAAACTTCAGTTTGAATTATATTAATTTGCACAATGAATAAATTAAAAAATAGCATCCGAGACTTATAATTCATAACGAACAGGAACCCCAAAAAATTGAAATCAAGAATCGATCAGTTCATAATATGCACCTGATAATTGCATGTCGCATAAAACTCTATCCGTGCTGCAGATGTAGGATATATATATATATATATATATATATATATATATATATATATATATATATATATATATTATAAGTGTTTCGCCCCGCGCAAGCCATGTCACTGCCACTACTGCGCAGGGGGCTACATAGAGTGAAGAAAGGATGGTTAAATATAGGAAATGTCAGAGGGTGAGTGATAGGCGGGTAAGAATACCGAGAATGGTTAAATATAGTAAATGTCAGAGGGTGGGTGATAGGCGGGTAAGGATACCGAGAATGAGAGTTGGGTAGATGAGAGTTTTCTGAGAATAATTGGGCGTTAGTGTGATAGTAGGTGTCTATTGACCCTACATTTAAACACCTGGAGATTGTATCTGTCGGGAAAGCAGACTTGTGGAAGGGAATTCCACAGGCAGGAATCGCAAGAAAAGAAGCTGTTGGAGAAGAATTTACGGTTACATCTTATCTGTTTAACTGTAAAAGGGTGGGACCTAGTTGCTAATCTAGTATCTCGTGTAAATTCGTGCTTAGGCGGCACCTGTGATCTACGTTCATCGGAGCAGAAGCCATGAAATTACATGTAGAAGAGGCACAGGGAAGCCACATCACGCCGGTGAGAGAGTGGTTGCAGCCGGTCTGCCAAGTCATTATCAACCACCTTACAGATCCTCCTTTGTATTTTGTCAAGAAGCCCAATGAGAGCCGCAGGGGCACCGGATCAGATATGGCAGCAGTATTCAATACACGGGCGGATGGTAGATTTGTATATGTGCAGGATAGATTCAGGTGGGAAAAACTTCCTGCACAGAGAGCCGACTTTCATAATATGATTTAATTGTACATTGCGACTACAGAAATGTCTACGTTTCGAGATTGTTTTCATCAGACAATGTTGGATGTTGTTTGTGGAAATGATTTACATTTCAATACAAAAAACCTTCAGTTTGCTGTTAATGTATGTGGGAAGATATAACATTTCGTGTGTTCCTTTAAAGTAATCAGAGCGAAGATTCATTTTAGAATTTGGCCCCAAAGAATACATACTATTTTTTTTTTCTTTTTTACTTTCTTTTCCGCATCCTTCCTTTTCTCCTTCTTCTTTTTCCTCCTTCACGGTCAAGATGTCAACCTGCTTTTAAACTAAATTTACCTTTTCCCCTTTTCACTTTTACTTTATTGCTTCTCACTTAGTTTTATTGTCTTTGATGTGATGTGCCTATTTAGTACCAAGACTGTCCTTTCTGCTTTTTTATCATTTTGGTCTCCTCTCCGAGGGAACAAGAGAGCAGTGAAGAAAGAGAAAACGTTATTCTTCTTATCATTGATTTTCTAGTTCTATTTTTTTCATTTGATTTATAAGTAACAGTTTTTATTTTTTCCTGATTTTTCCTGCTGCCCTTACCCCATCTTTCTGATATATATTTGTTTATTGTAAAAATCAAATTGTAAAAAAAATTTTTACGCAATTATATATAAATATATTTCTGTTGTTCTTATTTCTCGCAAGTCTCTCTCCGTTTCGTGTAATCATACGTTCTTACTCTGCAGAACTATCTGCTATGCCTACATCATATAAGTGTCTCATGTTTTAAGTCATCTTATACAGAGAAATGCAACAGAAAATTAGAAGAAGAATTCTAAATAAAACATTATATTTATGCTAAAAACATGCAAAGAATATTAAAGAAACCCTAGAAACACAAGGATTTCATGTAAATTGATTTGTAACAGGCCCTCAAAGAAAATTTTGGCAGATATAAATAAATCAGTGCATTAGTGCTGTAATTGTTTGAAGCGTTACGAAAAGAGCTACAGGGTACCAATAAAATGGCATGGAAACAACTGAAATGGCAAAATCTGACGAACGTAGACAGGACTCTTATTGCAAATGTGGCCTGCATAATAAAACTTGCAGTCACTTGATTTCGAAACTTGGTCCTTAGATAATTCAAAAATTAAACAAAGTAATAATAATACTAATAAACAAAACAGAAAATAAATCCATGAAATTAAATTAAACATTGAGTATTATTCAGTTATATAAAATAATTAAAATAAACGTAATAAGAAAAAAATGTATTATACAATTTCTCGTGTCTCTGAAAAGTTTAATTCCGGAGGCAGAAAAAAATTGTTATAAAATTACTTCTTTAAAGTTGAAAATTTAAAGTCGAGAATTAATTTCATGTGAACCGTTGTTCGTATTTTCATCAAGCCCAATATTTTTATATTTCACTTAACAGTAAATGAGTTCTTGTGAAAGAACAAAATAATACTCTGATTGCTAAAACGTTCTAAAATAATAAATGGAATTTAACTTTAATCAAATATTAAATGAATTCAGGGCGTATTAAAGGTTTTCACTGTATATATATTTAAACCACATTTATGAAGCTCTTTGGATATCTCTGAGTCCAGATAGATAGATAGATAGATAGATAGATAGATAGATAGATAGATAGATAGATAGATATGAAAATGATGAAACAAAGTGGAAATTTATAATACCCTTTGCGGAGATCCCCTGCACTCTGTCTTCTGGTAAGAATAAAAGGAAGACAAAACTATAAGTCACCAGAAAATGTGTTAAAATCTCTAAGGATAAGTGTAGACCATAAGTCAAATTAAATTAGATTGCCTTATCACATACAATGTCCTGACTCTCAAGAGAGTATCTACGGGTCGGTTTGTTTATTTGTTATATATATATATACATTATATATATATATATATATATATATATATATATATATATATATATATATGAGAGAGAGAGAGAGAAGGGTAATACATTTTGTGGACAACGATGGAGGATGAAACAGGACGAAAGAGATAAGTTGTAATATTAAGATGAAGGTCTGTTCAATTAAGCAAGGAACTATCGCGAGAAAGAATTGTTTTAATGAAAGAATTAAAAAAAACACATGGGTAAAATTAAAGTGCTATCAAATCTGAATTAAATAGAGGAAAACAATACAGAATACCAAGATTATTATGCATTACTAATAAAAATAGATAATTTAATACCAATATTGCTTTAAATTTTCAAATGGGTTTTCGAAAGAAAACATTAAAATATTACCCTTTTATTCCTTTCTTTCCAACTAATCATATTGAATAGAAAGATATATATATATTTTTTTAACATTAAACACTTCGGCGATTTACGCATTACTTCCTAGTCATGAATTGAATTCTCTCGGCTGCTGCCGTGTGTATACATCGCGTATAACATGCTAAAATAGTCCATATTCTCCGACTCCGACTGACACCAAATCGGTCAAGTTTTGATCCCGGCTGAAAGCAAGTGGATGTCTAGCCACACTGATGAGCTGTGTTACAGCGTAACATGCTTACACACACACACACACCCACATGCACACAGATATACATATATATATATATATATATACTATTGCGATATCATGACAAACATGGAAAACAAGGTTATGGCTAGCTTAGTTATAAAATTATTATACACAAATATACCAGTTACAAAATGAAAATGTTGAAACATTAAGAAATCACTTAAAAACAAGGAAAAACTCCTTCTACTTGTCTATAAAATTATACGAGCTATGTAAACAAATTGCTAACCTTTGTTTCTTTTCTTTTAATAAAAATTCTATGAGAAAAAATTTGGATTTTCTCTGAGATCACAGCCGTGTACTTACTCGTATTTTCCTAGAATTTTTGGAGTCACTTAAACAAAGCATACTTAAAACTCTACTCCCTGAGATACATAAATAATCTCAGAATTCTATTAAACATCATAAAGAAACTTAATAACTACCATAGAATTTATACATGACTTTGAAATAGACAACTATCTACCATTCCTTGATATCTTATTAATACATAACAATAACAAATTAGATTTTAGAGTTTACGCAAACCCATTAACATTAAAGATCAATTAATTTTTATTCACACCACTGTCAAAAAAAAAAACTCAGGTCGAGTCATAGGATTCTACCCCGGAGTCCTCAGAATTGCTAACCAAGATAACCAATATAAGTTACAAAAATCCTTTAAATTAGCTCCTAATAAACAAACTGGCTATAATTTTCAGTTAAAAAATTCTAACTTAAAAAACGAAATTCTTCACGACAAAAGTACTTCGAGTGAGTCCTAACAAATATTGTACCAGTTAAAAACACACGTCAAAGCAGTAAACACCAAATTATATTAAATCTATTTTTCAGTGTGATCAAGAATGACTACTAGCAGCAAACCGCCTGCATACGGACAGGAAACGAATCCAGTAGATATACAAATATAGAAAGGGGCATCTATTCAACTTGTACAGCGAGACTATTTTGAGGATTCTAGATGTTATACCAGGATTTGTCAACGGAGGCCAAAATTTGAACCAGCATAAGGTACGCAAATGATACAGTGCTGATAGCAGACACGAAAAGGAAACTACAAGAACTCCTACAGAAGGTAGCTGAAAAGAGTAACAAGAAAGGACGACAAATAAACTGCAAGAAAACCGAATGCCTGGTCATCATCAAAAACGAGCAGCCCAAAATTCCAAATACAGTTGGGGATATTAAAATCAAGCAGTACAAAAATTTAAATACTTGGAAAATGTTTTAACTGAGGAAAGAAAGTGCGACACAGAGATCCGAAGGGGAATCGGTATGGCAAATGACGCTTTCCATAGGTTTAGTAAAGTATTAAAAGACAAGAAAACTTTGCTAGAAACAAAAAAAAAGTGTACTGGATTGCTATATGATGTCAGATCTTTAATATGGCAGTGAATACTGACCCATATCATCAAAGATTAACAAAAAACTTGCAGCAGTTGAAATGTGTTTATACGGAAGGATGCTGCGGATGTCATGGATTAAGCATGTGAGCAATGATGAGGTTTTGGAAAGGATGGAAACGATAAGGAATTTAATACTGAGCATCAGAAAGAGTCAGCTAAAGTACCTGGGACATGCAATGAGGAAAGAGGGCTTGGAGAATCTGATACTAACAGGCCAGATAGAGAGAAAAAGGAGACAGCAGAAATCAGCGGATAATATATTTGAAGGGCCTCAGCAGGTGGATGGCAGAACAAGGGTTGTGTAGTGCAACAGGAGAAAGCATTCTAAGAGCCACCAGTAATTGGAAGACATGGAAAACCATGATCGCCTACGTCCTGAAAGAATAGGGTACATAGATCACAAAATATGTTTAACTAAAAACGTCCACAAATGAACATGCGGACACACACACACACACACACACACACACTTACGAATATACATTATTTGAATTCCACATAGGCAAACTAAAATTAGGATACATTTACATGCATAAAGAAATATTTCTATTGTTACAGTTTAGTTTGGAATGCGTTAATTTATTGTAGCTTCGAAAGATGCGTCGTATCTGCGTGAATTTGGAACGCAATTTGATTATATTAACGTTGTTTAACAAGTCAAAAAGATCTGAAACCTGATTAACTAATGAAAATTGAAAAGCGTAAAAAATAAAAATACCAGAAATTTGATTTTTCTTTTTTCTCCATATTTCATTCTTTCATGAAGTTTCAATAAAAGTAAAATATTTCCATTTCCCATTTGCTCTTTATCCTATCACACAAACACTCACACACACACGCACACACACACACACACACACACACACACACACACACATATATATATATATATATATATATATATATATATGCAAAAACTATACATCAGACAAATAATCAATAATGGAATGACAAAATGTAAAAAATAGTTTTATTTACCAGAACTCATATTGCAATCTTTAATGCTAATGATTTTCTCTGGCATTTTTTACCAGAACTCATATGCCAATCTTTAATGCTGATGATTTTCTCTAGCACTCCTTATTTCTGGTTCCCGTATTGTATGAATTTCTATGTTTGGTCTGCTTAGGAAATGTTTGTCCAGAGGCCATTTTGATACATCAGAGAAACGATATTTATGAATACATTCTTTTTTACGACAAACACGGAATATTTCTTTTTAAATGATTTAATTTCTTTTGCTTTCCTACATACAGTATATTTCTATATCAGTGAAGTAGCGCTACAAAATATAGTCAAAGATTCTCACCAATGAATATAAATATACTCCTATGTATACCGAGACATGTACTCATACATGTACATTTCTATATATATTTCGGCTTTTCTTCAGATGGGAGCAATTAACTGCAACTAAAAACATAAGAAGCAATTTTTCAGAATATTCAATAATCAAATTCTTTTCTCATTTAATAGTCTAACACTCGCTATCTATCAAGCTGTTTCTCTAGATTTCTTTTGTAGGGTATTTTAGCTCTGTAAATAATGTGGTATTAAAAGATAATATTGGACTACATGATACCATTTTAGAACTTAAGTAGAATTCATATATATATGACCAATGCTAATGATGCTATGAAAAAAGTCCGATACATTCTGTCGCTCCGGCAATATGCCCGAATCCATCTTATATATTTTATGTTTAGAAGTGTCAGTTTAGATTAAAATATTTGGGCCGGAGCCAAACAATTTTCTACTTTCTACCTTGGCAGAGTTAAAAATCCTTTATACACAATCCTTTATGCAGCCTTTCTATCTAACTCTTTCATAGATATGCAACGTTGCAAGACCATCGCTATTTCCATGGCATATGATTCAGATAGGCTCAATTCGTTAGTTCTACCATCTCAGACATTTATTGCTAGGATAAGCTATGCCACATCTAGGAATTCGACTTAACTTCATTTCTCTCGAACTTCAGATGCCAGGATAAGTTTTCACCCCGATGTCTTCCAAACAACTGCTAATTTGTGGAACAAAATCCCGCGTGGGTGCTTACTCTAACACTACAATTCTAACCTATTCATGTTAAATATCGATAGTTATCAATCTACTTTGCATCATGATTTTCACATCTTACCACTTCCACATCACACCTTATTCAGAGTAAGCATTTTAACAGTAACTCACTTCATTGAGCGGCTCTCAGGCTTCGTATTTGTTAAATTTTGTAAACAAAATTAGTAATCCCTGATCTTAATTAATGTCTTTTCTCATTAAAATGCACACAAGCAATTAGAACTCAGTTACTCTATTTTATTTTATTTGCTGTTTGCCATTGCGCCAGCTCTCTGCCTCTCTTTAGAAATGTTGTTCGTCATCGAATTTATTCTGCTACAAAATTTAACAAATGGAACATTGAATATATAATGAAAGTCATCATCTCAAGAGAAAATAATTTGAATAATAACACTCAGAAATTAATTTCTAATTAATGAGGACATTCTTTTAGATTTTCAAAGTGTAATGGTTTCAAAACAAACCCACCCCAACCTGCCGAAATGAAAACAAAAACACAAGATAAAAATTGTCGAAATTCTGTGAATAAGCATAATATAGTTTTTCTATCGACAGATATATTTTCCAACCAATAAAAAAAAACAAAAAAAAACATGAACGAGGAGCGTTGGCGTGAAGATGAAGTCTGGAGTAAGTGATATGAAAATGTAAATTATGTTTCCGTCAGCCGGCTTTCATTGTCGTCAATACCAAATTACAATTACTTTTTTCGTTACTTTAATCTCAGGCCAGAATTTGATACGTTACAATATATGTCATAATTAAAGAGAAAATGAAATTTGATGTTTCTGTCTGCTGTATGATCCATTTCCCTCATTTTTGGATCTGTTCTGAATACCTATATTCAGGAGAATTCTGTTATTATTCAAAGCTCATCTTTGTCGGATTCTCTACCTTCGAACGGAGAAGAACCCAGACGAGGCTAACTGCGAAGAGCAATGTATCGTCTGTGGCAAATAAACAAGCCCCAAACCGGATTATGCTGGACTATGTGGAATTTTTGACCACACGCCCCACATAAAATTCGGTCTTGTACCACGTTCTGCCTTTGTGAAGAATTTCGGGTAAATGTCGAGCTCAATAACGCTTACGTTTAATTCAGTAAGAATTGTCTCTAACAAATTCTGTAACAGTGTCTACTAATGCCAATGCATGATAACCAGGTTTATAATAGTTATAATAGTTACGTGAGAACACTTTCAATTGAAGATCGCCTGGGCGGACCAATTTTCTTGAATTGAATGTATTTCTTAATCGTCCCACCTGCAGCTTTAAGTGCTGGCTTCCTTAAAATCTGTTAACATTTGGTGGTGATGCTTGTGACTGATATACACTTAACAGACTCAGGGCGATGATGTGTATATTAGGCTTCGTACATTCGTACCTCAGCGGCACTTTATTCAATAGTAGTAATCATTTTTTTGAAGACAATAAAAATACGCAAAAATTAAGGTTCGTAAAGAAAAGTTATAAGGTAAAAATTGTTTTCACTGCGGAACAAGATTAAATTTCTCTCTTTTATGTCATATCCAGACAGGATTTACATATGCAGCAAAGAAACCCGAATTAAAAAAAACTTCTAGTTTTTTACCCCTAATAAAACTGAAAGAGAATAAGATATTTTAGCATAAGAGATTTGTTTATTTTCAAACTTCATGGGTCACTTTTTAAATAATTTTAAAGATTTTAGAATATTTTAGACTCGCGACATTCGACGGGTTATTATTATATTTATTAGAACTAGCGAAATCCGTGTAATTTTTACGGAAGTATAATCATGTTTTCCTGGAAAATTTTTACTTTGTCATACTACAAATGAGACTAAAGTTTCAAACATAAAGTTACGGGTTAAATAACAGGACAGATTGGGTTCTATAGCCTTGATTTGCAACCAGTCTGCGGGATAATCTGTCTAGTCTCGAAAGAGACATGACTGCCCAAGCGTGTATCACGTATGGTAATTAACTGACTGACTGATACGTTGAATTACTGAATTAATGGTTTTATTTATCAATACCGCAGATTTTATATCACTTTAAAAGTTATTTTTATTGGATATTCATGTTTTAGAATACACTCCATTTATTCTTTAAATACTATATTTATTTATTTTCGTCTACCGTCCGGAATAATTTGGAAAACTTTTTAAAGAAAGAATGTACTTTCCAGTAGGATTAGAAACTGCGTTCATCTCGCTAAAGGAAAACAGTCGGTAAATCTGATGCGCCTTGCCGATCAAGAAAAGTTTGACATGTGCATTTATACGACACCCTTCTCGTTTTACATTTCTCGAAATTTTAATATCTGCTTAGTTTCATATACAAACGTAACCCAAGTCATTTTCTAAAGAAATAATGGATTTATTTATCAATACGACCAATTTTTTTATCATTTTAAGCGTTAATTTTTAATGGATACATATTTATTTTTGTCTACCGGCCGAATTTTGCTTGATTGGTGAGGCTACTACGTGACTGAGACGGTTAAGGCACTTCGGTTTCCTTCTGTTCCAAGAGACACTTAATAGCGTAGACGAAAAGAAATACATGCATTATTCGATAAAATACTGGAGAGGCTACTCAAATACTAAACAGTGATTATGTGTGTGTGTGTGTGTTTGTGTGTGTGTGTGTGTGTGTGTGTGTAAGAGTGTGAAGAGCTAGATATAAACAAACTCTACCCACATTATCACCCGTACACATACTTTATATTCCTCATAAATCTTTTCGTATTTTCATCACTCCTCTATTTGAAAGAATTCAGATCCAAATAGGAATTATTGGTTCCGCGCGGAAATATTTAAACAAGAAAACAAATCCATACTTCCAATAAAAAGTATTGATTGAAACACATAAACTATAGGAAAGAATGGCTTTTGGAAATGGAGATTCAAGCATTCAATATATTTGAGCTGAACAATTTTGTGTTCATTCTTTTTTTTTTTTGATTTCTTGTTTTGTTTTTTTTTTTTTTTCTTTTTTGGTAGGGATGTATGTAAATTCAAATTTAAAATTTACTGCTTTTGTGTTTTTTTTATTTAATTCATTATATTTTTCTGAAAATATCGTTTTTTTTTTCGAACCTTCAAAATCTTTTGACTGTGTAGGATATGTGAAGGAAAGATACGAACCTACCAAACTCAATCCCATAAAAGAAAACTCCAGTGAGGAAAAAAGTAATAAAAACGGTATTTTAGACAGTTGGCAGAGTAAAATATTATCAGTTTGTTGAAGATAATTGTTTTTTATTATTCTAACCTCAGCAGAAAGAGTTAACTGTCTGAACTGACCAATTCAGTGTTCGATTTTTTGGAAGGGCGGTATTGGAATTTATATTTAAATTTCAAATTTGTTACTTTTGTGTTTTTGTTTGTTTAATCCAGTCTTTTTTTTCTGCAATTGTTGGGTTAAAAAATTACAGAGAAGTTTTAAAACTTTGAACTTATTAGCATAGGCATAAAAAATACATTCGTACTTTATTAAACATGAAAAAATATTTCTGTCTGAAGAAAAATAAAATTGCTTTGAATCGTGCTGCCACTTCTGTTTTTGTGCTCCTGTTATAAATTGAGATTCTTGATAGAACCCAAACGAGAGTCTTCAATTTTATAGGCATTTCAGCTTCAGTCACTTTACCAGCACCGAAATTAAGCTGCCCTTTGCCTTTAATATTGTATAATTTTATGGCAATTGTTCTGATCAACTTTCTGCTGTGTTACCGAGACTTTATGAATTTAAGAGTACTGCTACGTGATGTCAGTTCTTCAATACGGCAGTGAATGCTGGACAAGATCATCGAAAATGAGGACAAGACTGGAAGCGGCCGAAATGTGGTTTTACAGAAGGATGCTACGGATATCGTGGACTGAGCATGCAAGCAACGATGAGGTTGGGAAAAATGGCAACAAAAAGGACATTGATACTGAGCATCAGGAAGAGAAAACTGAAGTTCCTGGGACACGCATTGAGGAAGGAGAGCCTGGAGAACCTGATATTGACTGGTCAGATAGAAAGAAAGAGAGACAGAGGAAGGCAGCGGATAACATATTTGCAGGGTCTGATCAGGTGGATGACGGAACGGGGGTTGCCAGGAGCAACAGGAGCAAACATACTAAGAGCCACAAGGGAGAGGGAGACATGCAGAACCATGATCGCCTACGTCCTGGTATTTTTCTCATATTTTCTAAAACTTGCAACTTAGTGTCGTTATCCTCTTGTTTTAAGTGAAACAATTAAAAATAAATAAATAAAACTAGCATAGTATTTTACCTTAGTCGGTTAGATAGTATCGAATTCAGCATCTATGGAACTTTGTCTGAGTGTGCGTGTCTGTGTGTGTCTGTTACCTACAGACTCCGAAACGTCTGAACTGATTTTTTTGAAAATTTACACAGTTGTACTATAAGCGTCTGTGAGTGTTCTTAGCTAGGTTTTGTGTCGAGGTACCCGAAAATCGATAATCGAAAAGATCGGTTAATAGAAGGAGTGGTCCGATTTTAATCAAATTTGATACATTCATAGACAAAGACATAAGAAACGATATTCAGAATTTTCAAGGTTGCAGGTTATATATATATATATATAAGGCAAGATGTTTGCGTGTGTGTCTGTTTATCTGTCTGTATGCCCCATATACAAATCCACAATTTTTATCCGATTGTCACCAAACTTCACACAAATATTCTTTCGGCTGAGTCTGAGCTCCAGGACCATGGATTAGTTTTAAAGCTTTCATTAAACCCGAGCAAGCCGGGCTATACTGCTAGTTAAAGCTGTATAAATATATTTGTTCTCTATTTTTTGCTAAATTCCCGGTAAGTCTCTTCTTAAGGATAATTTTCCCATTCAGTAGTGGTGTATTGAGTAATAAGAATTCTATGGGGGTAAAGAATACTTCTGTGTTCCCATGCAGTAATCGTAGTGTGTTTCTCCTAGTGAGTATTTTAGTCCTCATAAGTGAGCGAACATATCTCTTAACTCGATCTACAATTATATTGACCTAGGAATAGTTCTGCTTATTTGAATTTATTGCAGATAAAGCATGTTCAGTCCTGATATTGTACTCGTATCTTATTCGTTCCTGGATATTGGATGTCTCTTCATTAAAATGGCTAAAGTTGAATGTTTCTGGTTATCCGAAAATCAGAGAGATACCTAAGGAGTCTATTCCATCAGAAAATGTTTTATAGTGAAGCTATTACAGTGCTAATTTTGTTAATAGAATCTTTGTCGTGCATTCGTTTCCAGTGGGGTCTCTCAATACAATTATGAATTATACAGTGGCGGCTGAACTTCCAAACTATTTAATACATCCATATGATGCACTTATTATTGAAGGTGTGGCTACTTCGCTACTTAGTTTTTACTACCCGTTGCCACATCTTTAAATCAAATCATGTCAACAACAAAAACAAATAGAATATTTTGTGGTGAAGTGGCTATCGTCTCAGAGCGAGAAATCGGAGAGCCGAGTTCGAATTCCAGTTAAATTCGTTGCATTCATTTATGCGCCTTTACTCTTGGGAAAGGTACTAATCTGTCTATTCCCTTCGGCTATGGGTTAAATAACAGGACTTTGGGTTCTATAGCCTTTGTTTGTAAACAGTTCACTACAGAAAGTAATGACAACCAACTGCTGAAAAATCTTCTGCCCTGTCAGTCATGTCTCGAAAGAAACATGATCGCCTAAACGGGTATCACATATGGCGTTTTTGTAACTGACTAATACAAACCCAAACACAAAAAACAAAAAAAAGAATCCCAAGTTCAGCATCTCTAAAACAAATATGAGGGATTCACTATTCAATTTTAAAGAAGACATTCATGTAACACCCCAACGGACCGTCCGAACAATTTTCTCCGACAGCCGTTCTCCACGCTGTGATGTTTGCCGGGAGTTTGTTGAAAATGTCGGACGAACAGCTAGGGGTACAAGATTAAACTATAAGGAACGAACTTCCACAACTTGGATGAGTTGAAAAGGATGCTTTATTCGTTTAGAGTTAGCCTTTTCCATTGGGGCAGGCGAATGTGACACACAGCTCTAACTCTAATGGAGATCAACAAATCCGAACTGACCGAAACAAGACGAACGGAGATTCTTACTTCGAGCTCGCGCCCGGCTGAACTCAACTGACTGACTAACTTAACTGACTTCTATTTATTTAAAATGAATCCGGAAATCCGGAAATCCGGAAATGCTTTAAACCACCGGTGATAAACATTGGCGACTGTAAGTCTGAAATTTCAGTTATCTTTTTTTTTTCATCTTAATAAAGCTTCCGCCGGAAAATTCTTAATGTGTGGTCAAGATACAGTAAAGGACAGCCTTTGACCGGGTCATTCGAAAACCCACCTGCTGAACTTTATCTCTTTATCACATTAAATCACTGAGTCAAATATTTACCGGAAGAGTGGTAGGATTTAAAACAGTAATCGGATACCGTTGTCTCTTGCACAATTTTCCTCATCGTTTATTTATTTATTTATTCCTCTTCTTTTTCACTTTTGTTAAATATGTTTTTAAACTATTTTCTATTCTTAACCATTTTCTATTTTAATCTATTATAATAAAATGCATATATGCCTAGTTATCGTGTCACATTAACCATCTTCACCAGGTCGAACCAGACTTCATATTCCTGTCTGATATTGATCTCATCTTATCTATATCAATTCAGGATTACACAATTCCGAGCTAATCGTCCATCATAATAAAGTATGGCTGCCTAAATCACATGACTTTATGCTTATGTTAAGGATAGGTTTCCATATGGAATAGGACTCAACAATGAAGATCCGGACGTTTTGTTTATAATTCCGAGATGAGGTAGTATTTACATGATTTGCATTATTCAGACTATTGTCGTCATCATTGCTACCATTTGTACGACGTTTCGGCCGTTGTACGCTCCGGCCTTCTTCAAGTGCTAGGAATTTCGAACCGAACGCTTTATTACAAACACTGGGGTATATCATTCTCATTTCTTGCATAAAGCCTCTTTGATAGTTATGAGTTCTCTCCCTAATAACCCTCTAAGTTACTTGTTCACCACTACTGTAGCCTGGTATTGAACTCACAACTCTTTGGGTCAAGTCACTGGAACTAACCAACGTCTATATCCAAAAATTCAGCTATTCTTGTCCTTAAGGACACATGGCTCAATGGATATAGGTAGACTCATCACGATCAAGCCATTGGCCTGATTAATTGCGGTTATCGTATAGGATCTACTTTACATTACAAGTGACAATTTGATCAAGAAAAATATCATTGGTGTTACGGAGAAAGAGAATTGAGCCCACTTCAAAACGCTTAAGTGATTTTCATTGAGCTCATGAGGAACCCATATATCGAGATTTCCACCTTCACAATACTGGGTCACCAGTATGAAATTTTTGCAGTGGTGACACCAAGTGTCGGAGATATTTCTCTGAAACTTTTACGTGGGTTTTACTCAACAACTGCTTGCAATTGTTTGTTGTGAAGACTATATATCCGTCCTCTATCTTCTTCATCTTCAAGGCTCTCATCACAAGTACAGAATTTCTGGAACAATCTTCATACTGTCCGATCACTTGCAGATACATTTCCCAGTGCTCTGTTGAAATTGTCAAAAAGTTAGGAGGCACTGTGCCCAAGTTTGAACTCATGCAAAAAAGTAAAAGATGATCATGTTTTATTTTCATAATTAAGGGCTTCTCTGCTGTGCGTTGTGGTGTAGTGGATATCAACTCGGAAAGACAAATCGGGGTGCCGAGTTCGAATTCCAGTTGAGTTCTTTGCCTTCACTTACGCACAAATACCTCTGAGAAAGGTATTAATCAGTCTCTTCCCTCTAGTTAGAGGTTAAGTAATATGACAGATTGGGTTCTATAGCCTTGGCTGGCAAACAGTCTACCGCAAAAGCAATGGCAACCTACTTCGGGATAACCTTCTGCCCAGTCAGTCATGTCTCTTTCGAGACATGATCGCCCAAGCGTGTATCACATATGGCACTTCATTGAC
Organism: Ascarosepion bandense; assembly: GCA_037127315.1. Taxonomy (NCBI): domain Eukaryota; kingdom Metazoa; phylum Mollusca; class Cephalopoda; order Sepiida; family Sepiidae; genus Ascarosepion; species Ascarosepion bandense. The sequence goes on along the minus strand of JBBBDQ010000144.1, from coordinate 367,077 downwards.
TGATGCTTCAAGAATATTTCTGTCTGGAAATAAACTAAAAATTATTAAAGAGAACACATTAACTATTACGTTTAGTGAAACTCACCGATATATACCGCGAATATCTTAAAATTACTTTTCAAAATACAACACTTGGAGCTGCTATTATTTTTCTCACAATCTAATAATTGCATCAATAAGGACTTGAGTCCGATGCAGTCCTTCTATCGGTCGAAACGTGTAACACAAAATGTTTTCCACTTTGCCATTCATTGTTGTGATATAGAGAAATTTATGTATCATATTCTTTCATATAAAATCCTATTATTTCTTCACTGGATGATATACCTTTATTTCAAATTTCATTTTCTTTTTTGAAGCTCAGATTCTTTTTCTACGTTCTTATTTTGCCATGAAGTTCTCTGCGTCATTTCTTTTATCAGATCCTGAGGTGATTATCGTGATGATTCCATTATAGTACATTATCATCTGGCTCGATAACCAGTGTTGTGTTTTGGCCGCTACCATGATCACGCGGTCATGGGAGATTCCTTGAAATAATCTTCTTCTATATACATTATACTAATAGAGTAATCAGAATGTGTATATTGTTCTTTTACAATAATATCTACACAAAATTATATTTATGTGCTCAACCCATTCTGTGCTTGGGTATTTTCACCGACTATCTTGCTCATGCGCAAACGGTGCATTACCCAATAAAGAAACTAAGATAAATTCGACAAGTACAACTTATATCATCCTAGAACAAAACAATGTTTAGCAAATTCAATCGATGCTCAATATATTAGAAACAGCTTAGAAATATGTTTCTGTCATGGACCAGACAATTTATAAAACCTATAATTTGTACCGTCGCTCTCTCGAAGGAAAACCAAATAACGATAAAAAATATATATTTTATTCCAAATGTCATGAAATCTAAGGCTTAATTAGAGTAAATAAATATCACTTTTGGATATAAAAAATACAATGTTGATGTTTACTGAGTTAGGATTTCTACAATTTTTGGCCAACTAAAAGGGTACGAAGCAAGGAAGACTACATTACACTAATCGTCAAAATAAAGAAAATCTTACGGTATACAAATCAGCATTTCAGATGTGTACATGTGTGTTGTGGTGAAGTGGATATCGACTCGGAACGCGACACCGGGGTGCCGAGTTCGAATTCCAGTTGAATTCCTTGCATTCACTTACTCGCAAATACCCTTGGGAAAGGTATTAATCCGTCTCTTCCTTCCAGTTATGGGTTAAATAACAGGACAGATTGGGTTCTATAGCCTTGGCTGGCAACCAGTCTACCGCAGAAAGCAATGGCAACCTACTGCGGGATAATCTTCTGCCAGTCAATCATGTCTCTTTCGAGACATGATCGCCTAAGCGTATTTCATGTATGACACTTAACTGACAGTCTAAGAGAAAAGGTGTTAATAGCTACATGGGATAGGTAGATGTAGAGGACCATGATCGCATATATCATGAACAGACACGGTACATAAACGAAGAAGACCTGCCTCGACTGTGATTATAAGCACGCTCACAAATTTTAGGAAAAACATTTCAAAATATATAAGCTGCTTATCTTGCTAAATTAATTGTCTAACGTTTCGCTCTTATATGGAAAATTTCTACTGATTCTGAGTAGAGTGACCAGTCTATCATTTATGCAATAAGAATAGTTTTCCGTCTATAAAAATCTGTCATTGAATGATGCGTATATATTATGAATAGTTTTCTCTGTCACAGAAGTTCATAATTTTAGATGAGAAATCAAACTCTTTTATATAATGTAGCCTTGAATTGTTTGAGTGGTTATAGAAGGAAGTTTTCTAACACATATCACTGTTTAATATGAAATAACTTATATAAACACAAATAGACAGTGGTAGCTATTAGTAGACTATGAAATGCTGAGAGATTTATATTTAAACTGGGACAAGCTTCTTCTCATTTGTCTATACTTCTAAGATGAAGTAGTATTTAGATTATTTACACTGTTCGAACTGTTGTCCTCACCTTTATTACCATGTTTACAATGTTTCAACTGTTATACGCTCCGGCCTTCTTCAGGTGCAAAGAAATTTTAAACAGCACTCTTTATTTTAATCACTGGAGTATATAATTCTAATTTCATGGGTGATGCCACTTCAGGATGTCATGTAGTTATCTCCCTTTAAATCAACTCTCTAAGTTATTTGTTCACCACTGATGTAGCCAGATATTGAACTCACAACTCGCTGGGTCAATTCACTGGAGTTAACCAATGCCTATATCCACTGAGTCATGTATCCTCAGTTAATATTCGAACAGTTCGTAATATGCAAATGATGATTGCGTAACGCATGAGCTCCGAGTCGTCTTAACTATGTAGAATAATATATCTACTTATTAATGTGTGTGTGTTAGCAAATTTTTTTAATCATTTACCCCCAAGCAAAGCTAGACGCCATTGATAGGTAGAGAGTTACAATGAAAGAAAAACAAGGTACAGGGGTTTCGAAGAAACGATAATGGAAAGATGGGAAGCAAGGAGATAGAAGATGGCAATTGATGTTGCACTTAAACTTTTGTTGATTTTATTTATCAGGAAAGCAAGTAAACGGAGAGAGTTTCTGTTGGGATGCTCTCCCCCTTTCCACGGAAATGGACTATTCGAAAATAAAATATAAAATAGTAGTGATTATACCTCGAGGAAGGAAGTCGAGTAAGGAAGTCGAGTGAGCAAATCAGTCGGGTATTTCCGGTATTGCACCGGAAGTGTTCTACTAGTCAATCTATCACGTCTCTACGACGATACTGTATACTAATTAACTTGTTCTGTATTCTACTAATCCTCACCTCTTGTAAATACTTCTCTTTCCTGTCAATACACCTACTTTTATACTATTACGTTGTTTTGTATTATTTCACATAATTCTGTTACCCGACGTAACAGTTCCACAGACGAGAAATAAACGTTCGTCAGAGCAGTTTCCATGAAAATATTTGTAGAAAAGAAAGGAGGAAGCCACATCAGGTCGATGAGAAAGTGATTACAATTGATTGTTTTAATCAAACATTGTTTTTATAATTAAATTTATTTTTTACATCATTTAGTTTTGACAAACTGTGCGTATCTATAGCAGGTGCAACCATCAGTAGAGTATTTATTAACTAGTATCGCAGACTATTTCTAACGTAGTAGGTTCGTCTCGCACCGAGTGTCATAGGTTTGTCATGTTGCAATATGTTAGGACTGATACCTATTGTTTGTAAGCTAATCTCATAGGCCCTCACTGTCGTAGTAATTTCACACCTCATATCGTGTTTCCGATTTGCTTGCTTGTGATGTATCCAATTTAATTTAGCATGTGGCCTTCCTCGTTGCAAAAATACGTATACATTTCTCATTATTAGCTGAGGTTAGAGGTCGAAGCCATGTAGAATACCGTGGGTTTGCATTAATATAGCTATGCGCACGTTTGTTGAAGTTTTCAGATTAATTATGGAATTATATAGATGCTTATTTTCTTAATTAGAAGGATAATTAAAGAAAAACTTTCATCCTCTTAATTAAAACATAAGGCTTTAAGTTTAGAAACACCAGCCTTCAGTGAAGAGCACAAATATCCGACAAAAGGTAAAATGTTGCATTCCGCCTATTTAAGTTTTCAGACAAGATTTTCAGTGCCAAAAATGAATTGCTCTCCGAACCCTAATACACAGAAATAGCTGTCGAGATTATGATTTACTGATAAATACACGAAGAATTAAGACAAAAACTGATATTTGGTACCCAGTATATTGTCACTAACTAAGTTTTAAATATTTGACTAGAAACAATCTTTTTAGTTTTTACTGATTGACATTAATATTTGGGAACCTATACTGAAAAGAAAAAAAACGTCCTGGACATTGTTTCGTTAGTCTTATGAAGAACGAGGTGTTTTCGTGTCAATGAATTCAGAAACATGTCAGGTATGTTGTAATTGTGACTGAATATGATATTGTAGTGATCTTATATTTACTTAATAGTTATGGCATTCATTTCAACAAGATGCAATAACTTCCAGTCACAAAACAACAGTAACCAGAACTTATCATTTAATAGCAAATAATTGAACATATGTAATAACTAGAAACCCCACGCACAACTATCTATACAAGAACAAAAATTCCAATGAGTAGCAATTTTCGTAGTCGGAAATTTTATACCTAGGAGATTGACCAGATTGGTTTTAACTGATAGAAAAATAATTGAAAGGTTCAAATAGCCACTCTTTACAATGGGTATGTACAGAACGTCTTTAAACGTTGAGCCTTGAAGATAGTGCGTTACAGCAGCAGACAACCACCGGCGGTAACGCATATAAGAAAATAAAGAAACAAATGCTACAGTTCGCTACGAATCACCATAATTGAACGACAGACTACTGGGAAAACGTGACAAAATCTGAGTTTTCATTTCTGCTGCGACATTCAGAATTTAGTCTAAACCATTTGAAAGTATCTTTCTGTCCTTTTCTTATATCAACAGTTAAGGATGGAGGTGATAGTCTAATGGTAGCAGCAGTATTTTCTTGGCTTAAATTGAGACCGTTAGTACTTATAAAATAGTGTGTAAATACTGAAACTCACCTAAGCATACGAGCTGATCACACGCCTCAAATCATGACTACGATCTACCCATATATTGGTAGTCACTTTCCGTAAGACAACGCGCTGTGTCACAAATCAAAAATAGTGGCAGTTTTGTTCACTCACAGGATGTCAATCCCATAGGGCATGTTTTAAATATCACTGACGTGACGTGGCTTTCATCTGACTTTACAGTAAATATTTTCAGGTAATATTTAGAATAAGCTTTTCCTCTTGGTGCCTCAAATCCATTCATACCAGATTACGGACTCCGTTGCAGCGTTTTAGTTTTGAACCAGCTGGATGCAACAGGATGTTCCATTCTGATAAAATACAAAATTCTAATAGAACTCCCTTACGATGTCTTGCTTCCCTACTACCTCCGATCTATAAAGAGTTAAAGCAATGAGAGTCGCCATTTTCTGCTTTCCTGACAGTTACAATCTCCAGGTGTTCAAATGTAGGGTCAATAGACACCTCCTATCACACTAACTCCCAACTATTCTCAGAACACTCTCATCTACCCAACCCTCATTCTCAGTATCCTTACCCGCCTATCACCCACCCTCTGACATTTCCTATATTTAATCAGCCTTTCTCCACTCTACGTAGCCCCCTGCGCAGTAGTGGCAGTGACATGCCTTGCTCGGGGTGAAACGCTTATAAAAAAAAACAAAAAAACTTATTGTCCTTTCTACCCACTAAAGTTTTCTCATTCTCTTTCACACCCAGCAACGCCTTGTGATTGAGTGTCATTATAACCTTGCTTGGGGGTAAATGATTAAAATAAAATATGATGAAAGTGAGATTTAAATGGTGGAATTGCAATCCAGCATCAAGAGGATTTGCAGGATGTCATAATAGCAGCATTGATTTAAATATTTGAAAAATTGAAAGGTGCTGTGTACGGTGAAGGTGCTTTAGCTGACTGAAATTTATGAAAGTGCGTTTCATGCGTTTAGGCAGACCCAACAGAACTATAGATAACGACCAAATAAAAACATTGATTGAGAATAATCCACATACAAAACGACGGAATTGTCAGAAACATTAAATTCATGAAAATTCAACATTCCACTTAGCGCAGCTGGGGTACTCAGTTCGCTAATTGAGTACGACATGAGCAAATAATCTTTGAACCGCATTTTTATTTGTGTTTTGGTGAAAAAAGCAATGAAAATTCACTTTTTTGTGATAGGCGATAAAAAATGCATTGTTTCCAACATTGTTCAGCGAAAACAACTTGGGTAAACAACATGAGCCAACTTCAGCCACACCAAAATCGGACATTCATCCTAAAAAAAACATGCTGTGCATCTGGTAGGATTAGAAAGTAACATTATATAATAAGCTTCTGTCAAGTAACCAGTAAGTTGATTATGCAAGGTGCTGCTCATAGATGGACGAATTAAAGGCGGAGATTCAAGAAACGTCTAGAATTGTCGGACAAGGAAGACGTTTTTTTCTGTCAGAATAATGCCAGAACTCACATTTTTTGACGAACCGGCAAAAAATTGTTGCAGGTTAGCTGCTATGTGTTACCCACACACCATAATCACCAGATATTGCTCCTTCAGATTTCCATTTATTCATGTCCTTGCAAAATAATTTCAATGGTAAAATCTAATTTCTTTGGATAAAACAAAAACCGCATTCATCAGTTCTTTTTCAAGAAACCATCGAAATTCTCGGAATCATTAAGTTGAAGAAAATATCGAGAAAATTTGTGAAACAAAATGGTTCCTATTTAGCTGAATAAATATTTCTTGGCATAATTTTATTTTCTGTTTCAATTTCTCTTAAAACTCGGCACGAAGTTTTTGAACAATCTAATAGAATTAACAACGCTAAATTTTATGGCAAAATTTCAAAAGATATATTTTAACAGCAGTTGAAAGCATAAAACTGCGTTCAAAATATTTAGATTTCGACATTAAATAACGCATAGATGTTGATATGCTTTTAAATCAATCAATTTAAACATTTTAACTCATAAAATAATTAATATTTTCTTCCGATCTTCTTCGACATAAGAAATTATTCATTTTTTAATAACAGTCTAAATCTATTTGGATACGAAGTGGAATCAGAATGTTCTCGGAATAGAAGCTTCAGATAGACTCCCACGGTTGATTCCAGTCATAGGAGTTGGGGAAAGTTGTTTGAAATTAGTTCTGGAATTAAAAAAAAATATTTTCTTTCCTTTTACTGGACGTCCAACATTTTAAACAATATTTGAATGACCCTGAAATAATAGCCAAAAATCAATCGACTCATTTCGAAATTCACACAAAACTTGACACTATTACTTACGTGTGCAAATTAATTTAAACAACTGCTTTAGTTTCCTTTCTTTCACCTTACAGTCAGTTTTAGAACCACTGGAGTTACAGGGTGTAATCGATTTCTATTTTTATCCCAGATAAGATCATTTGCAATGGTATGCAGTAATATGAATCTTTTTTCGGGGTGTATGATGAAATTTCTTTGGCTCTGAAACATATTGTGTCATCCATGATTGCATCAGGTTTTTATCAGGCCCAGAAATTATTGTTTCTACTGACGATTAGTTATCGTACGGCCATTGTCTGCAATGGGCGTTACTCAAATGAAACGTACGAAAATTGTAACGCTGCATGAACACACTGGCAAGCCTTATAGAGAGATCGCGGATATTGTTCCTATCAGCCTTTTAACTGTCATTCGTGTCATCAAGACAAAGAAACAAACTGGATCCATCAATTCAAAATGTAAAGAAAAATGTAGTCGGAAGAGAAAAACAACGCCAAGATGCGACTTCTTTACCTTCCTCTATTTTACTCAACGCATTGAGACAGCCTTCAAGACATAAGCCATATAACTATTTTACACAATGTTTCAAGCAAATTACAAGACTTTACTATATATATATATATATATATATATATATATATATATATATATATATATATATCATTGTGCAAATTAATTGAAACAGCTGTTTTAGTTTCCTTTCTTTCGCCAATTCTTTCAGTTTTAGACCCACTAGAGTATAGGGTGTAATCAATTTCTATTTTTCCTCGGATTAGGTCATTTGTAGTGGTGTGCAGTAATATGAATCTATTTTCGTGGTGTATGATGAAATTTGTTTGGCCTTGAAAATAATTCGTCCTCCGTTATTGTATCCGATTTTTTCACGCCAAGAGACTATTCTCTCGACTGTCGATAAGTTGTCTTACGGTCAATGTCAGCGATATACGTTACTCCAAGAAAGCGTAAGAAAATTGTAATGCTGCACGAACACACTGGCAAGTCTTACAGAGAAATTACAGAAATTGTTGGTATCAGCTTTTGAGGTCTCTGTCGTGTCATCAAGACAAAACAACAAACTGGATCTATCAGTCCCGTAACCAAAAATATGTTCCTAAGAGAGAAAAACAACCTCAATAGGCGACATATACGTGATCAGGGAAAGTGTGAAAGATATTAGGATAACATTATTCGATTTGTTTCAATTAATTCACACAAAGGTATACGTTGCTGGAATATGTCCTCCATCATAAACATTTGAAGCCTTTCCTTATTAGAAGACAAACTCGATTGGGCAGGCAGTAATATTTCAGCTGCATGTGCAACTGAAGTGTACATTCACAGTAAATACAGATTCATAAAGGACAGACATTTATAAACAGCCATGATCAATAACATGCTATAAAACTTCTGTTTAAATAATTTCACTCAATAAAACGCATTTGGTTATCTCAAAAGTGATAAATAAGGTGTTGTTCATCATCCACCTATGGTAACTCATGTTTCGGATATTCTAAACGGATATGCACTTTTTCTGTAAAGTCAGTAAATTAAAATGCTTCCTCTATCCCAGATGATATTCACAAGAACATCGAAACAATATCCATTCATTCAAATCTTCTGTTTTTGTTTTTGTTTTAATGTAATTTTTGACAATTTTACAAGGCAACAAATAACCACATATTGTAGTTAACACGTGTTAAACATCCAAGACGTTTAGGAATCAAAGAATCTATGAACGAGAATAGAGAAACCAAAATAAAATAATGTTTTACCTCAAATAAATTAATTCAAAGCTTCCTAAAGATTATCCAAAAATATCTTTTTTGAGGAAGGCAGGAGAACCCGATACCGAAACTAGTTTTCTAAAAACACCACAGTTGATGTTAATTTTTAGATTTTATATGATTTGTGCATTCCCAGGATGATGTAATGAGTGATCATAGCTCTCCACAAAGAAAGACTAGATGGCCAAGTGGATATAGACTTTGGTTAGTTCTTGACTTGACTCTTACAGTGGTGATTCAATACCAGGCTACAGCAGTGCTGAACAAGCAACTTGCAGGGTTAGAGGGAGATAACTCATGATTCCAATCGAAACTTTAAGCAAAACTTTATGAGTGATTGTAATAAAGGGTTCGGTTCGAAATTCCTAGCACCTGAAGAAGGCCGAATAATGTAAATGCTGTAAATACTACCTCATCTCAGAAATATAAACACAACATAGATTTATATTTAGAATAAGAAAGAGACAATTAAAATGACGATAATGAGGAAAGGGAACTTAGAGAACGTATCACTCGGTAAACATATTAAAGACGATAAGGAGCACAGAGAAATAGTGAATAAGATAACATGCACCTGTAAACGGATGTCAGAAAAAAGTGATTTTAGATTTAAAAAGAATAGGGGAAATTGTGGAGAGCTGTGATCACTCATCACATCATCTTGAGGTAATGTAAATAATGTAAGTCTATTGTTCTCCTTGTTTTCCTTAAAAACATTTCATTGATCACATGTTTCGTCTTTAGTACTAGTTATAGTTAGTTCTAGGCTTACGCCCATATCATGATGAAACATAAAGTCCCGTACGATCACCAGAGTTAATCAACTTTGAGCCTAGATGAGTGACCGTTTCGAAATGCTAGCTGCTGTGAGTTTTCATAAGCGGATTGTGCAATTTCGTTAAAATTCCAGTTTGAATCGATATATTCACTTATTTCCAATTAACATTGGAAAAAGTATGAATCGACGTCCCCCATCCATGGATTAATTAGTAAGACTAATTAAGTTAGCAGTCACTAAATCAATATTATCTTAAAATAATTCTTCCAATCTAAAAATCTTTTCTGACTTTTAATGACCAGCAAATGGTAGAAAACAAATCAATTAAAACCCAATAATTTTTAATCTATATTTGTCCCTAAAATTACGCCTCCTGTTTCTCTTCTGCCATTTATTAAACTCATTATCTTCTGTCACTGTCAAATTCTTCCATCCTTCTTTCTTTATTGTTTACCCCCGACATTTCATCTGTCTCTTTTAAATGTATATTTTGTTTCGTGTTTTCTTAATACTTCCTCGTTGGTTCGTGCAAGTTTTAATGTTTTTTTGTATTTTTTATTAATATACTATGATTTTAAATCCCAGTTACCTGTATTTAGAGTATATATCATAAGATATTCCAAAAATTAATATGTAACATTTTCTGAATGTTGAATATACCTAAATAAAGCTACAGTTTAGACTGAAACGTTATGAAAACAGTAAATTTTAAGCTAAGAGTTCTAATAATGACCAGAAAAGGATCAATGGTTTCACTTCCGACATAGATCTAAACACGCGAATATAAAACCTCCAGATTTTATTCGACCAATGTGTTTTTTCCCATTCTATATGTATGAGTTAACTCCCTAGCGGGCCAATGAAAAATAAAAACCCTAATGTTTAGTAAGGTGAGAAATTTATTGCGCGTCTCGCCTGCCCCAAAAAGAGACAACTTATTTGATGTTGGGTGTAATCGACGAGCCATATCCTTTGTAGCTTCCTGTGCAATTCTGGATGAAAAAACCGTACCAACTGACAAAGGGATTACCCGAAACCCACATTCGACTCATATCAAAGTTATCAAAATATCATACCTTAGTTCGTTTGTCACACTCCCAATATCCTGTTATTAAATGCAGGGTGCATATAAAGATTTAACTACATTTTAATCTTATTATTTCTATCTTTACATTTGTACATGTCTCTTTGTCTTGTCTATACAGAAAATATTTTTATTTTAAATTTCTTTTTGACCATTATCTATTTTATAATCACATGCCGTGTCACAACCAATAACCTGGGCCCACTGAAGGACAAGGTCTTTTGTTGTTTCCACTTAATTAAACAAAAGCTATCAACAAAACACTTAAATGGACAAAGCACTAAGTAGAATTTTTATTATTATTATTATTTGCTTTTGCTTTGTGGTGTACGAGTTGATCCCAGAAGACTTCAAAAATCAAAAGTTTGTTTTGATTTTGTTTCCTTTGCAACAGAAAATGCTTACAGATGAGTTGTGATGTAATCACAAAGAAAGCATTTAACCGTGATACTTGTATGTTGAGAAAACTACGTATGTTGTGTGGAGTTCCCAGGAAAATGATTCGTTTTTCAATTGATATATTTTAGGACAAACACAAATTTTACCCATATATTTATTTGCTTTTCTTCATACAATCCCCATAGCTATTAATAACAGGATTAAATTAATAACAGGATTAAATTTTGTTATCTTCAGATAATGGATTTTGTTCTTGTATTTACTCTAGATTATTTTTTTCAAAAACGTGTTTTCGTTGGCTGGAGCTTTAATATATAACGAAAAACATGTATTTTCAACATGATTTCTCAGCTTGTGCATTATTACTATTTTTAAATTTATTTATTTTACTTTCCATCAAATTTTGTGGTTTTTCTTGTCGACATTGAGCTTAAATGAAAGTCTAATCATGAGGAAATTTAATTTTGTTTTTTAAAAAGTAAAACAATTTATATTTTTGTCCGCTTTCAGTCGAGTTCGTTATGATTTTTCTTTCTCTTAAATGACAATCTAAACGCTTTTAGTTTGTGGAATTAATTTTGACGTCTTTATAATAGTAAGTGATACTTTATTCTCATATTTACCCAGAAGGCAATTTCTTTTAATCAAGGCTTTCTTCTTACTTTTCTTTGTCATCTTTTTCCTCTTTTTTTTATTTCCCATTTTCTTTTATACCTCTTTCTCTAAAATCTATTTCAGTGTTTTTGGTTTTGTTTTTTAGATTCATTAGGGGTTCTAAATTTTCACAAAGTTACATGTTTTCTCTCAAAATAAAAATCTGTTATTTATTTTGATAAATGATAATAATAGTATGATTATTAAAAACAGCTCGGATTAAAATAACAACAGCAACAACAACAATATTAATAATACAGGAAGGAATATAGGACTTGTAACAATTTTATAGGACTTTCCAATAAACATAGACGAAGAATTGAATTTAACACCCCGAACAAAAATAGAATGTGCTTTCTTACTGACATGGCAGTTCTTCAGATTGTAATGTACCATTAAAAATCTTCAAAATCCTATTCAAATACAAGTATATTGAATGGGGAAAATCCAAAACGTGGCACATGAAGACATCAATAATTCCACTTGTAGTTGGATGCCTTTGAATGACTGGAAAAAGATTCCGATAGACTGATTGAATGGATTACAGGTAGCTCATGCCTTAATGAAATAAGTACAGCTCACAAATTGCGATGCGCTTCATTTATGTAAAATGTGTATGATTTTAATTTGTTATTTTATTTGTTATTTCTAAGCTTGAGATCAGATAGGAATTGTGTATACAAGAGAAATCAAAGGAAATAATAATAATAATAAAAACACATTGAAATAATAATAATAATAATAATAATAATAATATTAAATAAATAAAATGATAATACTACTAATAAAAAGACATTGAAAAAAAAATAATAATAATAACACATTGAAAGAATCCCTGGAAACCCCAGCTTAACTGACATACAAAAAATGATCTTGTTAAGTACAACACACATACTAAGGAGAACTATGTCTATGTAACGCTAGGGATGTTAGGGAGAGATGAAAAAACATGAAATGGAGCCATAACAACACACCACAACCTGCCTTAGATCTTTCTGCAAACTTGGTAAGTAGTGCGACCATAACCAAAATCGATTTATAATGAAAAATGACATAGTAATAATAATAATAATAATAATAATAATAATAATAATAATGATGATGATGAATTTAGGCATTTTTCTTAGTGTCTAAGGCCCTGTGCATATCTGTTCATGAGTGAGGGTAATCGGAAGCGGGAATCAAGTTTGGGTGTCCAAAGAGCTTCTTTTGTCATTCATATTTGAAGGATGTTCCAGTTAAAGTGACTTGAGAGTCAAGCTTCCATTAGAAACCGTCTAAGAAAAGTGGCTGAGCCGATATGCAGGTAATACTTCGTGGCTCACACCTGCAAGATTATACGCTATTTTTAACGAAACCGCTCACCATATTGTGCGATTTGGCTGTACCAGCAATCGTGATCTGTTAACTTGCGACTTCTTAAGTTTGCTTGAAATTTGGTAACAGCTTAAAAAAAATTAAAAAGAAGCAAACGCAATATTATTAATAATAATAATAATAGTAATACGTGGAACTTTCAAGCAAATATCATACAAAATATTATGGATCCAAAATGCAGGTTCTGTGACAAATATACAGAAACCATAAACTATCTAATCTCAAGATGCTCTGTACTTGCGCCAAATGGATATAGCAATCTTTACGATGGAGTGGGGCAATATTTACGCTGGACAATGTTTGAACACTCTGAAAATTATGTTAACAAATTCTTGTCAGAACATAGAAGCGGTTATAGAAAAAAATGACAGCAAAATTCTCTGGAATTACATCATCTTCACAGACAAGAAGATTGAATCAGATAAGCCGGACATAATTGTTAAATTTAGGAAAAGCTTGTCTAACAATTGATTTGCCTTTCCCAGCAAATTGTGCATAGCAACCAAGAAATTTGAAAAAGTATCGAAGTTTAAAGAAATGAAAATAAAAACAAATGTAGAAATGGAAAACAAAAATAGTGCCAGTCAAAGTAGAAGCAACTTGAAAGATAAAAATCTAGCGCATCAATGCGTTAAATAATCCCTAGAAATCCTAACTTAAGACAAATACACAAATGGTCTTGATATGTACATCCCACACACTAAGAAGAACTTTGTCCATGTAAGGCTAGTAATGCTGTGGGAGTTAGAAAAACAAATCATGAAACGTATTCACAACAACCCAAATCAACCTTCCTTAGGTTTTCCAGTACATTTTGTTAGGTTTTGTGATCATAGCAGAAATCAAAATATAATGATTATGATTCTAATAATAACAACGAAACGAGAATTCAAATACGAGACTAAAACATTAGTTCTTTAAATATATATCAATAATTGGACGTTAATGCTTGTTAACAGGCATAAATCCAGCAATAAATATATTCAGATATGAAAAAAAGGCAAAACATTCAGACGAAATCTAAAAGGATACAAACGAAATGAAATAAGAGTTAAAATGAAAAATAAAAATTGATGGAAAAAATAAATTGAACAAAAAGCAAAACGTGGGCGTAGCGGACCAGAAAATTAAATAAGAAAATAACTATTATGCGCACAAGATACCGGTGTTGAGAAAAATCCGACCCTACGGTGGTTGCTGAGATCTTGGTTGAAATCTGAAACAGTGGGATTTCTCCGCACAGCAAAAGATCAAATCACGCTAAGAAGAATCACTAGTAGTGTTATGAGACGTACATGATACAGTGCTTCCTGATTTCATTATATATACCGACAGAATATTAAGCATAAAAGTTGTTTCTTTTATGTTCCATTTCATAGATATAGCCATCCAATCTAATAAAAATAAATATCCATGAAAAAGAATTCAATGCGTTAAAAACATGAGGACCTGGAAATAAACATTTGACGAATGTATTTTTTTAATACAGCAACTATTCTCATAATTGTAGCAACAGAAATAAATAAAAGCTACACTCATAGAAATGCTAAGAATATTTAAAAGAACTTCTCACTGCCTGAAATGTAAAAGTTGTGTACATGAGAATCACTCAAATATTCAGAAAAAAACTTACCCAATCTAAACAGATTGAATACCTTTCTAAGAAAGACTTACATTAACTGAAGTCAAGTCGAAATAATTGTTTAAGAACTGTATCCAACTGCAAGAAACAAAATGTATTCAGTATTTATACGACAAAGACAAAATATTTTTTTTATTTATATTGTATTTCATGCTTACCGAAATGTGGCTTTGAAGTCGTTCTAAAAACTATCAAAATACACGGATCTTGAAGTAGAAATTTCAAGAATGTTTTGCATGAAGACATCATTAATTTCAACTGTAGTTGGGGCCAACAATTTGATTGGAAATGTTTCTAATAGACTCACTGTAGTGATCCCTGATAGCCCACACAACAAAGAAATAAAAAAAAAACATGTTCGCACAAGTTCAGCTCCTACTTACTAAGAGATTTTTCTATGTTAAATGTGTACGCATTTTCATATTTTTTTTCTTTTTGCACAAAAGGACAAAGTCACTTCTGATCTTAAGACTCTAACTGGGATTTGGAAGGAAATGAGTATAAAAGAGAAACCAAAGAAAGTTACATATATATATATATATATATATATGTGTGTGTGTGTGTGTGTGTGTGATATATTTTAGGTTACTTGGCGGGTGCCAACCAGATAAGAAATAGGTACTGGCTTCGATTATCAGGCAAATTTTCAGCAAACAGGTGACATTGATATGGTATGTTTGGGCACCCGTTGTCTAAAAAATTGAACTTAACATTAAATATAAGATTAAAACTAGTTTCAACTTTATTTACAGTCTATGTATAATACACTGAAAAATAAGCGTATCATTCTGATAGTCGCACTTTGTCATAGTAGACGGATTTGCGTGACTCAATGAATCCTTTTACGGCCACCCTTGGCGGCTAGGTTAAACATCAAAATCAAGACTAAGTGCGACTAACTCCCAAAGACCCCAACGTTGGGACAAGTGCATAGAAATTACATCAGATCTCAACGGTTGAACTAGCGGCTAAAGAGGGTTACGCATGGTTGACATGCTTCAGAAGACGCCGCTCTAAATTTTAACCAAGTAAGCAGCAATCAGTTTCAGTTAAATGAA
This sequence comes from Ascarosepion bandense, assembly GCA_037127315.1. Lineage (NCBI taxonomy): Eukaryota > Metazoa > Mollusca > Cephalopoda > Sepiida > Sepiidae > Ascarosepion > Ascarosepion bandense. The sequence continues at coordinate 351,390 of JBBBDQ010000144.1, read as the reverse complement.
TCTCGTATGTCTCATTCCATATGGGCCGCAGATAAAGGTCATGAAATCAACTGCCTGGGTCGCTTCATGACGTGCTGAGATCCACCTTAAACAAATCACACCATCGACACTTTCTTCTATTCTTATTTTTTCTACCACCAACTAAAACTTCCATAGTTTTCCACGCCATTATATCAAAAGAAACAATCTTGAAAGAAGAAATTAAATTTTTGGATACAAGATAAAATATTGTATAGTATGACTGGCCATTCGTTTCCAAGGAGGCCTGTCTGCTAATCAAATCTCCGTGGCAAAAGCTTGCTCAAACACATTTGTGTTTGTTCATCACACACAGAGTCTACCTGTTGTTTATATTGCAACTATGCTGAGCGGAACTTTCTACAGTTTCTTAGAAATAGCGCGTTATTAGGATGAACAACAGTTTGAACAAAGCCAAGACACTCAATCTCTCGGACACGATTACTTGTGGCTTGATGCTAGCATAACGCTAAAAAAAGACAACGCCGATAATACACTGATTAAATATAATCTACGTTAGCGCGGTTATGCTCCACATATGCGCCTTGAGTGTTTTAAGCTATTTGAAAGCACTTGAATATACGAAACCTTACGATATTTGGCTGCCTCACAATGTAAGAGAAAAAAATTAACTGATCGCATTATCCTTTTGTGATCTTCTGGTGGTGAATTTTGCTGCTCTGCAGACCGTAAAATAAATAGAAAATCAAAAGTGAAAAAGGTAAAAATAGCCTGATCTCGCAAGGAAAGGGAAAATATGTGGAACATGGAGGTGGCAATTACGGTTTTTGCTGCAGCGATCGCAATGATTCGAAGCTGCGTCGTGATTTTTAAACCATGCCTCAAAGAATCGGAAATCACCGCAAAAGAGAATTTTCAGATGACAGATTTTTTTCATACGGATGAGCGCATGATGTAATGGCTATCGAATGTCAAAGAGCAGTGTTCAAATTCTAGTGAATTTCATTGCATTCAATTACGCGCATCGCATATACTATTGGGAAGGGTTTTAATCTTGCTCTTATCACTCAGCTTTCGGCTAAATAGAGGAACATAAAGCGTTCTTTAGTGAAAGTTTATAATCAGTCAGGAAGGACAACTCTGAATTAAACGGGGTTGGCATGGGTTTAACATTTCTATCCCATAATACAGGTGTTCGTTGTGGAGCAGTGGATATCAGCTTGGAATGAGAAATCTGAAAGCAGAATGCGAATTGTATTTGAATTTGTTGCATTCACTTACGCGCAAATACCCTTGGGAAGTGTATTATTGCGTCTCTTCTTTCCCAAGCTATGGGTTAAGCAACAGAACAGAGAGGGTTCTATAGCCTTGGTTAACAATCTGTTTAACGCAGAACGTAATGGCAATCTGCTGTGGAAAAATATTCTACCCAGTCCGTCATGTCACTTTCGAGACATGATTGCCCAACGTGTATTACGTATGACATTTAACTGACTGAATACTGACTACTTGCTATAGAAACCATAGCTGCAACATCTAGCGTACTGAGTGGTGTTTATCCATTCTCTTCTGAGAGTCTCCCCGACTTGAGCGAGTGAGAGAGAATTACTGAAAATGACTTGAGAGTGCTTGATTATTGAGGAGATTTGCTGTCATTAGATCTCGAGAACACTCATTAATTCAAGATTAACACAAAATACAAGAACAAAAGTTGGTGCTCCGGGTTGCTGTAATGCTTAGCTAATCTTGTCCGGTTGAACATTAATAATGAATAGTGTATTTCGATCATTGCCCCATGAAAAATTTGACAAGGAACCAACATGGATTAATATACAGGGAAACTAGTTAGCATAAACAAACCAAAAAATTTAGAAAAATAGGTGTTTGTCGGTGAAGTACTACTTGTATTGATACGAAAAAAACTTCTTGCATGTTGCTGAATACCGTTTCTTCTTGTTTATATTTTGCTTTTATAAACTCTTCGAATTTGAAAAGTTGACTTCTTTTTCACCCAAACAGGCATGCGAATTTAAGAATGTTTGGAATACACTTTCTTCGGATAAATAGATCTTAATTGGTGGTAGAGATACGAGTTCTTTTTTTCCTAAAAGAAAAAAAATTACATAAAACGAAAACTACGCGGAGAGCGAAAATGTTTTGAGTGTTAAAAATAGAGGGGGAAAATGAGTAGGGAAATCTGATGAAAGTCAAAAAGAAACAAATAATTAAAAAAAAATCTGGAAAGGTCAAGAGAAGTTTAGAAAGAACAGGAAACAGTGGCCGGTAAATGAGGACATGTTTAAGAGAGGCTAGAACATCAGAAGAAGAAGGCAGCAAAAGAGGAATGGGGAGAAGAGCATGGGAAGAGGAGCAGCAATATCATAGTGAATAGAAGCGTTGCTAGCAGGTGCAAATGAAGAATCAAGTGAAGGAAGAATTGAGAAGAACATAGAAGGAAATGAAAGAGAAGAATCAGAATGAAAAATGCAAAAGAAATTGAAGAAAGAAGAATGAATATAAAAAGAAAACAAGGAAGACGTAAGAAACTGGAGAAGAAAAAATAGGGCTGAAATAGGAAAGAAAATCAGAATGATAACAAATGATTAGAGATTTTGAGAAAATATGTTAATTGAATATAAGAAAAGGGCAAAGAATAGGAAGGGAAAGAAAAGTATGATGTGTAAGTAGTGAAGAACGAGGAGAGGAAATTACAAAGACAATATATTTATGAATGAGAACAAAAATTATGAAGTTGCTGCAAAGGAGAAAGTGTTAAAAAGCTTTAAATATTGGCGGGAAAAGAAAAGAAATATTGGAATGCAATATTGAGAGAGAAAATATAAGAATCAAGTATTGACAAAAAAGGAGAGAAAATAAATGAATAAGATATTGAAGAGAAAACATAAGAATGAAGTATTGACAAAAAAAGAGAAAAAATAAGAGGATGAGATATTGGAGAGAAAATATGGGAATGAAGTATTGATGAAAAAGGAGAGAAAATATAAGTATGAAGTATTGAAAAAAGGAGAAAAATGAGAGAATGAGATATTAGAGAGAAAAGAGGGAAAATATGAGAATGAAGTATTGATGAAAAAGGAGAGAAAATATAAGAATGAAGTATTTACGAAAAAAGGAGGGAAAATGAGAGAATGAGATATTGGAGAGAAAGGAGAGGAACTATGAGAATGGAGTATTGACGAAAAGGGAGAGAGAATAAGAGAATGTGTTATTGGAGAGAAAACATAAGAATGAAGTATAAACAAAAAAGGAAAAAATAAAAGAATGAGATACTGAAGAGAAAAGAAAGAAAATATGAAAATGAAGTATTAACGAAAAAGGAGAGAAAATAAGAGAATGAGATATTGGAGAGAAAAGAAAGAAAGCCTAAGAATTAAGTATTTATAAAAAGGGGAGAAAATAACAAAATGAGATATTGGAGAGAAATGAGAGACGCTATAAGAATTATAAGTTAAAAAACAATTCCAAGTAAATATGCAATTATTTTGAAAATTATCTAAGCTTATTGACGAAAAAGGAGAGAAAATAAAAGAATGAGACATTAGAGAGAAAGGATAGAAATTACAACAATGAAGTATTGACGAAAATGGAGAGAGAATAATAAAACCTGATATTGGAATGAAAACATAAGACTGAAATATTCACAAAAAAGAGAAAAAAATAAGAGAATGGGATATTGGTGAGAAAGGAGAGAAAATATGAGAATGAAGTAGTGAAGAAAATCTAGAGAGAAAAAGAGAATTTGATATGGGAGAGAAGATATGAGACTAACGTATTGACAAAAAAGAAGAGAAAATAAGAGAATGAGATGCTGGAGAAAAAGGAGAGAAAATATGAGACTCACTTATTGACAAAAAAGAAGAGAAAATAAGAGAATGAGATGCTGGAGAAAAAGGAGAGAAAATATGAGACTGACGTATTGACAAAAAAGAAGAGAAAATAAGAGAATTAGATGCTGGAGAAAAAGGAGAGAAAATATGCGACTCACGTATTGAGAAAAAAGAAGAGAAAATAAGAGAATGAGATGCTGGAGAAAAAGGAGAGAAAATATGAGACTGACGTATTGACAAAAAAGAAGAGAAAATAAGAGAATGAAATGCTGGAGAAAAAGGAGAGAAAATATGCGACTGACGTATTGACAAAAAAAGAAGAGTAATGAGTAAGAGAATGAGATGCTGGAGAAAAAGGAGAGAAAATATGAGACTGACGTATTGACAAAAAAAGAAGAGAAAATAAGAGAATGAGATATTGGAGAGAAAATATAGAATAAAGTACTGACGAAAAAGATAGAAATATGATATATGGTAAGGAACGGAGAGAAAATATGAGAATGAGATTTTGGAGAGAAAGAATGAGAGAAAAAAGGAACAAATTGAGCTGTGAGAGGTGAAAACAAAGGAAATGTCGAAAAATAGACACAGAGAAGAAAACACAATTAATATCAGATGAAAAAGAAGAAAGAAAATTAAAACAATTCTTTTAGTTATCACCTTTAATGGATTATCATCTACAACCATTAATCCTCAAGCTGGTTTTATCTGGCACAACAAAATGAAAAGCAATGAACTATCGATTAACATAACTTTGGTCTATAATTCAAATATTGAATTGTGTAAATCTCCTCAGTCAAACATATAACTATATCGCAATTTGAATTACGAAAATTTCAGTTTTATTGTGATTGATGGAGATTCAAATAGGTCTGTGAGACATATCTTGAAATAGGTCCTACTTACTTTAGTCAGTTTCCAGGAGCTGTTTAGACCGCGTAATTTTATTTTTTTCTACTTACACCGAATACGAGAAAACAGGAAATTCTTCATTTTGATGTCTATAGATTTTATAGGTTAAAAATATCGAAATGGCGAATCATATATTAGCAAGAACTGCAATACTGTATTACGTATTGCATTAAGATTATACGTAGTGGTATATTAAATATTGGCTTGAATGAGAAATCTGAGAGCCGAATTCAAATTCCTATTCGGATGCTTTGCATTCACATATGCGTAAATACCATTTGAAAAGATTTGAATCTCCCCCCAGCTTTGAGTTAAATAGCAGGAGAGACTGGCTCCTTTAGTCTTGGTTGGCAACCAGTCTAGCGCAGAAAGAAATGGGAACCTACTAGGATAAAAATATTCTCCTTTGTTAGTCATGAATCAACAGAATTAAAATCGCCCAGCCCGTATTACGTATGGCACTTAATTTAATGATTATGCTTCCAAAAGTAGATTTTTCTATGTAAACAGTTTTCTTTCGTAAGGTTTAATTTTAACCTAGTTTATTTCAAATGTTAAAAAGCAATTCCAAGTAAATATGCAATTATTTTGAAAATTATCTAAACTTATTTATAAATGGCACTTTGACTCTGTGTGTGTATGTGTGTGTGTCCGAAAGAGCTGAACCTGTTGAAATTTTTTTTTCTTGAAAATTTACAGTTGTATTATAAGCGGCTGCAAGTGTTCTTAACTTGGTTTTGTGTCGAGGTACCCCCGATAAATATCGAAAATCGATAATTAAAAAATCGGGTTATAGAAGGAGTGCTCCGATTTTAATCAAATTTTATACACTCATAGACAAAGACATAAGAAACGATATTCAGAGGTTTCAAGGTTGCAGTTCTTACAATAGTGCGTAAAATCGATAATATATATATATATATATATATAAAAGGCAAGATGTTTGTGTGTGTGTGTGTGTGTGCGTGCGTGTGTGTGTGTGTGTGTGTGTGTTTATTTGTCTGTATGTCGTTTATACAAATCCACAATTTTTATCCGATTCTCACCAAACTTCACACAAATATTCTTTAGGCTGAGTCTGAGCTCCAAGACCATGAATTACTTTTAAAGCTTTCATTACACCCGAGCAACGCCGGGCTATACTGATAGTATATAATGTTTTTAAATGATAAAACTTTATAATTAAATCAATAAATATTAAAAAATATTATGATCTATTTTATAAATAAGAAATCTTAATCAAATATTTTCAATTCTTTCAATTATGACATGCATGCTATTTAAAATCCTAAAATCCAAGCTTGAAAAATTCAAGCCTGTTAAAAAGAATTTTCTAAAATTATGTCTCACTATTTGGCTGGAAAATTAAAGGTACTTCCAGCGCTTAATAAATGAATGATATGTAACAATTTTATACTTTACGAGCAAACATGCACAGTGTTGTCAGGTTTCATTACCCGTAATTATATAATAGCGTAAACCTATAATACAATCTATGTGATGTATACAATCTCAGACCTTTATAGCCCAAATCCGTTCTTGCTATGTCCACAGGGTTGAATTAAATTAGTTTCATACGTGATTCTTATCCACTCTGAATGATTTTGCTTAAGAAACGCTACTTTATGTAACAAACTATTGTGTGAAAATTTAATAGAGTACAACAATTTTAAACATTGACTTTAGACATAAAGAAGTCTAAGGTCAATGCTTATGTTTCACCGTAAACTTCATTTCTACATCTTTCTCTTACAGTCATACCAAACACTTCATTCAATAAAGCTCTGGCTGAAATGGATCTTGAGCCTTGTTGATGTGCACATAAGTAAGAATATTCAAAAAGGACAGTTTATTAGCTTCACTGAGTAACAATGTTACATTTACTTATCTATATATATATATAAAAAGCAATCTGTGAGTCGGTGTGTGACTGTTCCATATGCACGCTTACATTTTCTAAACTACGCCATTCTAGGGACACATATCTACAGGGAAGCCAGGTCGACACATATTTTTGAGTTTAAGTTCAGCAATTTCCCCTTTCGCACTTTTTGACCAATAAAGCAGATTGTTTACATTTGCTCCATAAAATAGCTAAGATCTAGGAAGGTTGCTATATTACGTCACAGAAATCAAATCACACTTGTCAAACGCGACTAAAATACTTTTTTTATTAATGAGCATTTATATTTGATTTTTATTCCGACGTTTTAAAAATTCATTTGGTCAACAAAAAATGTGAATATTTTTCCCTGTAATTTTGAAACAAAAACAAACGCTATGTTGTTTACACAAAACATCAAATCACGTTTACGCAAACACAAAAGAAAATAGACTTTTTTAATGCTTCTCCTACTACTAAAATCTTCTGAGTTACACGGGCAACGCCGGGCTATGATGCTAGTATATGATAAAACGCAATAATATTATATATTTATCAGTGACGCAGCCTTTTCCAAACTTCGTAATAATTAACTATTCAATTTTTATTGGTGAAAAGATGCTTAGTGAAGTGGTCACAACAACGAATTTAATATCTTGATTTATGTTGTTTGTTAGTTTTCTTTGAATACTGTTATTTTTAAAAGTGTATGAATGTAGCGTAGAAGCTATCGATGTGGAATTACTGAGACGAGTTCAAACTGTGGTCGAATTCAGTGGTTTTACTTTCACAGGTATATCCTTCGAAACGATAAAAATTCTTTTTTCTCCAGTCAACTAAGGATTAAATAACAGTAAAGACTGTGATCTCTAGGTTTTGGTGGAAATCAGGCTAGAAAAAATACAAATCTGAATTTAAACTTATTAAAAGTGAGGCTGATATATCTACCAAGTAAAAGCCTACTTACACCCGGGAAACACAGCAGCAACGCTTGGCCCGTTAAAGCTGTGTCCCTCTTTCCCGCAAAGGAGTCAAATAGAACTAAGGAGGAGGAATGATTTCAGAAGAAAAAATTACTTGAAATTTCAATTATGCAAATTGCGACTCAGAGGCGAATTGGCATGGCGAAGGACGCGTTCCAGAAGTTGTGAAAAGTACCAAGACACAGGGAAATTTCACTAGAAACAAAGAAGACAGTGCTAAATTGCTATGTGATGTCAGTTTTTCAATACGGTAGTGAATGTTAGACAATATCATCGAAGATGAAGGAAAAACTTGAAGCAGCGGAAATATGGTTCTACAGAAAGATGCTGCGGCTATCACGGACCAAGCATGTGAGCAACGATGAGGTGTTGGAAAGAATAGCAACGAAAAAAAATTAATAGTGAGCATCAGTGAAGAGACAACTGAAGTTCCTGGCACATGCAATAAGTAAGGATGGCTTGGAGAACCTGATACTAACAGGCCAGATAGAGGGAAAAGTGACAGAGTTAGGCAGCGGATAACATGTGGATGACAGAACAGGGGTTGCATAGTGTAACAGGAGAAAACGTACTAAGACCAACCAGAGATAAGAAGATGTGGAAAGCTATGATCGCCTACGTCCTGAAAGAACAGGGAACATAGAAGAAGAAGAAGAAGAAGAAGAAGAAGAAGAAGAAGAAGAAGAAGAAGAAGAAGAAGAATATGTCAAGTTTATTTGTATGAACATTCTCTATAATACTTCTAACAGTTTTCAGTACTGGAAGTATTCCCTTTGCACTGTTGTCGGTGTCTTTACGATGCCTATAGTGATCTGTTCCAAGCGTGTGAAGTATGAAAAAAAGAAAACGGTGTTTCTGGAATAGAACAAAATAATTGCAGAAAAATGTAGAGAGACTTACACCCGAAAATCTAGTAATAAAATCCTAAGCAAAAATTAAGGTCGTGGGTTACCATATATAATGCAACTTCATTAGCAGTAATTTGTTTAGAGCAAGGTTGGATGACATCGCCAATTTCGCTTCAGGTTGGTTTCGAAATTACAATTATCTTTTTTCTATATAGGCTTAGACATTTCGTCATACAACTTAGGTTTTGAAAAACTACCGAACTATATAATTGGTGATATTTTGAAAAACAAAAAAAACAAAAACAACACTTAAAAGGTTTTGAATCATTCCTGAAAAAAATCCTGTTTTAACATTAAATAACCCAGAGGGATTGATATGATGTATTGTTTGACACACCAAGAATAGGGATCAATCTACCCTGTTATTTATCACATAAATGGTGTAAAGTGGTTTCATGCCTGTACTATAGGCATTAGTGAGAAGTGAATGAAACAAAATCTCCGATTTCGCATTCCATGATGATAACACTATCCACTCACTTGTAATGCATTTTTTAAAGAAAATCATTTCACGTTATACAAGCCAATAATACAGATAGGACACTGGGGAGTGAAAGAGAAAGAAGAGATTATTGTGGTGACATGCTAACAATAAATAAAGAGTATTTAAGAAGATGAAAGATGGCGGTCGACGCTGTCTTTAAATTCTTGAAAATTGCGGGTGGCAGGGAAGTAAAAATTCAGCATGGAGTTACACAACTGAGAAATGCGTGAAGAGAAAATGTTGGAGTAGAAGAGACAGTTGCCGGTAGTTAGTTCAAGAGTAAAACTTTAAAATCTAGTTACCAACCTTCACCATTTGCCATTCAATTTAAAACTAAGGCATTCAAATTAAATATTGCTGCATTTAAATTAAAACCAAGTTATTCAATTTAGAAATTAAGGCATCCAACTTAAATTATAAGCAATTTAATTTAAAACATTGCAATATTTTTTGTTATCGATATAAAATGATATCAAATTCATCGTCTGAATTAAATTTTCGCCGTTGCCAAAGAAAAGTGGAATTCAGATGAACAACAAGAGAAGCAAACATGTACTATCAAATTTGGTGGTACTAAAGTAACAACTGCATAATTAAAATAGAATTATTATTATTCTATGTATCATGTAACTCATGGCTCTCCACATCTTCCTATCTCTTAGAGCAGCTTTTAACACTTCTATATTTATGCTACACAAAACATGCTCTGCTATCCATGTGCTCAAGTCCATCAAGTATGTCAAGTATTTTCTTTTGACTCTCCTTTCCTTTATCCATCTCGTGATCATCAGATTTTCCAAGCCTTCTTTCCTCATTACATTTTACTGAATTTCACCTGTTTTTCCTGATATTAAGTATGTTTGCTTTTCGTGTCCATGCTCTCCAAAACGTTGTCTTTGCTCACATGTTTAATCTGTGGTGTCCTCCGCATTCTTCATTAGAATAACATTTCGGTAGCTTCACGGCTTTCCTTCATCTTTGATAAGATTGTCCAGCATTTGCTGCCATGTTGAAGGACAGACATCACATAACATTCCATTACTCCCTTCTTCTTTTCAAGCAAAATTTTCCTCTGTATCATCACTGAACTCAGCTAATGGAAGGCATCCTTGGTTAAACCAATACGCCTTTGATTCTCAGTGTCGCACTTTCTGTCCTCTATTTCTGTACCTGCCCGATTTCAGTATCTCCGACTTGCAGTTGGTATTTTGGGCTCCGCTTTTTACAGATGACTAAACATTCAGTTTTCTTGTAGTTTATATATAATCATTTTTTTTCTCAACTTTCGTGGACTACTTCGTGTAAAAGTCTTGTCGTTTCCTTTCCGTGTCTGCAATCAGCAGTGTATCATCTGGGTATCTTTTATTGTTCATGACGAATCCTGACATGACTTCTAGTGTTTCAGAATTTTTTCGTTGTGTAGGTTGAATAGATGTGGTCAAATGACAAATCCTTGTCTTACACTCCGTTCTATTTTTGTATAAAGAACTTGTTTCCTGTTAGAATGCAGGCAGTTTGCTGTAAATGCAGGTTCTTGATTACTTTAATGACTTTATCAAACATGTCAAGGCTACCGAGCGTCTATATCAGTTATTTGTAGTGTACGTTGTCGAATGCCTCTGCGTACTCTATAAAACATAATTACACCTTCTGCATTTGTACTATCCTTTCTGATAACACACGAAGAATAAATATATCTTTTCTTTGTTCCAGTATGCTTGACAAAACCACAATTGTTTTATTTTTGTCTAATTCGACTGCATTAGAATTCGGATGATGAGATTTGTTACGTGACTCTATTGAATTGTACATTCAATCTTTAAATTGAATACGTTAGTTTTTAATTTCAATGCACTATTATTAATTTTAATGCAGTAATATTTAATTTGAATGTCATAGTTTATAAACTGAATGGCATATTGGTGTAGTAGCACGAAGCCCAATATACCAAATACAGGTCGGGAGTAATAGAATCAAGCAGGTACAAAAATTTAAATGCCTGGGAACTGTTATAACAGAAGACAGAAAGTGCGACACAGAGATCCGAAGACGAATTAGCATGGCAAAGGAAGCATTTCAGAAGTTGAGTAAGGTATTAAGAAACAGAACAATTTCGCTAGAAACAAGGAAGCGAGTACTGGATTGCTACGTGCTGTCCGTCCTTCAAAATGGCAGTGAATGCTGGAGAATATCATCAAAGATGAAGGAAGCAGCTGAAATGTGGTGCTACAAAAGAATGCTGCGAATATCATGGATCGAGCATGTGAGCAACGATGAGGTCTTGGAAATGATGGAAACAAAAAGGAAATTAATACATCAGGAAGAGACATCTGAAGTTCCAGGGACACGCAATGAGGAAGGGGGGGCTTGGAGAACCTGATACTAACAGGCCAGATAGAGGGAAAAAGAGACAAGGGAAAGCAACAGATAACATATTTGAAGGACCTATTCAGGGGGATGACAGAATGAGGATTGCATGGTGTAACAGGAGAAGGCGTGCCCAGAGCCACCAGGGATAGGGAAACGTGGAAAGCCATAATCACTGACGTCCTGAAGGGACAGTGGGTACATAGAAGAAGAAGCACGCTTGAATTCGTACAGTCGAGGGGTTAAATTGTTTTTTTTTATTTAGTGCCTCGTCTGCTCATCAGAACAGTTACCATAAAAATATTTACAGAACATACATAGGGAAGACATGTCGAAATTTCGCATTGGGATCGTTTACATTACAGACCCTTTGAATTCATAAAAAATCTTTAGATGTATAGCAGGTGCACCTCACCAGATATGGCAGCAGTATTCAATGCACGGACGAATGGTAGCAGTCTTGGAATAAAATTGTGCATACGATTCGGTTTTGTGACGGGCTTGCAAATTTAAGCTATGTAAAAGACATTCCCAATGCTATTTTTCATTCACTAAAATCATGAAGAAATTTATGGTAATATGGCAAGTTGAAAACGGATCAAGTCGCTGAAATATTTAATTGAGCAATCTTTATTTGTCACAGTGATGTAATATTCTCAGCATTTCCAAAATTTAGGAGGTTCTCCGGCCAAGGTGGTTTGAAATAAATATTAGCTCAAGCCACTGAGGATGTAACCTCCAGGCAGTAGCTCTTCTTGCGATGGTACTGGGTTCATTACCTGGCTCCTTAGGCACCTCAAAATGATGATGTGCTAAAGCGGTTTGAGCAATTTTTAATGGCCTTCTCGAGATCCCACAGTAAACAAAAAACTTTTGTCATTCTGCTCAGTCGTGGAAGCGCGCATTAATGCTTCTTTTACCATTTAAATGATATCAAATGTAAATTATGAGGTTTCGTCATTTTTCAGTATTCCAACAGATTTGATTTTGCTTTATCCAAAAAACAACTTATCTTTTCAGCAAGCTTTTAAAGAAGGCTTAATATAACTTGCAGTAAACTTCTTTTCTTTATCTTTGTTCTTTCTTCCTTACTCTTGATGCTCATAGTGAGCAAAAAGTTAATCGAAAATTTATTCATAATAATTTATAGCATGACTAATGATAAAAAGAAAAACTGTTTATTATACTATAGTCTGTATATTAACGCCTCTGAGCAATCTACTGGCGCAAGCTTTTACCAAATGCTTTATGATAAAATAGGAAGAGACAGCGAAAACAATTTACTTACAGTCACATAAGTTAAGTGACAGGCAAACATGATAGCCAAGTACAGAAAAGGAGGATAATACGATACATCATGCGCTTCAAAAACTGCATCACTACCTGCACAGTGCAACATACACGATCTACACAGATGTTAGACGCCAAGAGCATTTACACAATTTGCTCATAGAACATAAAAATATACAGAATTGTGCTCTGATCATGGCTGCCTACAATTGCAGCATAAATTATCTCAAAGGTAAAGATCATGTTTGCGCAGTACTCATCTCACGTGCCGTTGATGCAATTGAGGACAATGTTGATTCTCCGGTAGATATAGACGATAGGAATTACTTATTTAGTGCGATAAATTCCAATTCGAGTTTAACGTCACATATGTAAGTTCTCAATTTTACACATACTATGTTTGAACAGAGATATGCTGCCATTATTTGCAGTATATGTCATTCAAAGTCTGATCGAGAAAACGAAAAAAAAGGGCGTTATATTCCAAATCAGAAAAAAAAGTCATTTTTTGTGCGTTTGTTGTTATATATATGTTCGTGTGTGTGTTTTTGTACAGTTGGGTAGGTTAATGGAAGTGGATGAACGATGAATTTAAAATGTTCACATGTGAAAATTTTAATAAATAGGATAACGAGGAATGTAATATATTACCTTGAATGACATTGACAGTTGCATCCCGCTTATGTAAGATCAACAAAGGACAAGAGTGGTTGACAGATATATCAGGCCGTAGATTATTTCAACAAAGTGCAACAAAACAAACAAGCGACAACCTGCTTGAAAATCAATGAAGCGCAGAGTGGGGTTGACAAATACATCCAGCCGTAGATAATGTCAACAAAGTGACAACCCGTAAAAGCCAAAATCCGTGTGAGTCAAAGTCTGGAATTTTAGGCTAAAAAGACTGTGACTGACTAACATTTTATTCTTGGACATGATTTCTCTCTGACTTCCATCCTGCTCCACTCATGTGTCACCGACGAAGAATAAAAATTATAAGATTATATTTTTGCATATACGTGTTCTTTGTTGTTTCTCCAGATCCAGCGTAATATACTACAATTACTGGGGAGAGCATATCGACGTTGTGTAATGGTCAGCAAGATTGTCCTGCCAGAACATATTACAGCTGAGTAGTTAAATTCATTGCATTCACTTAACGCGCAAATACCCTTCGGAAAGGTATTAATCCGTCTCTTCTTTCCAGTTATGGGTTAAATAACAGGACAGATTGGGTTCTATAGCCTTGGCTGGCAACCAGACTACCGCAGAAAACAATAGCAACCTACTGCGGGATAATCTTCTGCCCAGTCAGTCATGTCTCTTTCGAGACATGATCGCCCAAGCGTATTTCACGGATGGCACTTAACTGACTGACTGAGTGTGTTCGATCCACACCAGATACCCCATACCTTCAGCCTAATGCCCCATCTAAGCGGTATTAAGAATATCAACTCTTGTTACCGGGGAAAATATCTCAACCACGGCCTAATACATGCTATCAACTGAGCCATATATAGCAAAAGTTATGATGTCACCCAAAATTTCGCTAATAATGGAAAGCGTTACTCGATTGCTAAGCATCATATCACGGCAAGGCAAACATAAGCATGAAGTGTAGATATCAGTATTTATATCAAATCCTGATTAAAAATATATATTTTATAGTTTATGAAGTCGAATGCATTTTCCCTTTCAGTAAAATTGGGTGTAGAATTGATTATAAGATTCATATTTAATTAAAGGAAATCCGTGCCAAGGAAATGAAAGTATGTAATGACAACTAGAAAAATATATTAATATATTATTGAAATAATTGAAACTTTCTTCTTTGCCACATTTCAGCCGACACACCTACACAAACACGCACACACGCACACACAGACACACACAAACACACACACACACATATATATATATGTATGTATGTATTGTGTGTGTGTGCGCGCATGAGTGGTAATACGGTAGCCAAATGTTTCGTATGTTTACTTTAGCAAAATATTCATGTTAAAAACATCATTATATAAATTCAATGATCAATGTTTTTTCACCAAATTTATTTCATTTAAATTGTTTATACCAAGATAAAAGAAACGATTTCGGTTTTAGTTCATTGAAGTCTTCGAGTATTTTGTAATGATTTGAAATTGTTGCGTCTGCTGATTTGACCAGTGTAGGAATGCAGAAGTCGATTATCCCCCTTTCTGCAGGACGAAATTACGTGAGTTCGCATGACAGCCGGTGAGTGATATCATCCAAGGTAGTGACGACAGCATGTGGTTGATGAACATCAATTGCCCTGTAGACCGCGCCAATAGCAGACTTGATAAAGAGAAGAAACGAAAAAGTTAAAGTGTGAGAAACAGCAGCCTCATTAGCAGACATACTCGCTTTGAGACGTAAAGTTCCAGACACAGAATTGTCCCATGGGCCATTAGCTACGTAAATTGAAGCGTCGGTTCTTGAATTTGGTGAAATAGTAATTGTGACTTCAATCTTTGAGCCGGGAAGTGCAGATTTGGACTCAGTGGAATAAATGTGAGTTTAAGCGAGCGGTACTAACTGGTTAATTATTTCGTTTTATGTAGGACGAATTTACGAGAGTCATGCAATAGTTGTTGAATGACGTCATTGAAGGAAGTGAATTGTAAAATTTGAAAAGCCAAAAGCCAAATTTCAAAGTGAATCTTTATTCTGATTAGTTAAAATAAGCACACACATAAATTTTACATCTTGCAACATACATAAATAGCAAACCGAGTGTTTTTTTGTATCTAAATGTAGGTCTATTTTCACAACCAACATCCAACATTGCCTGATGACGAGATAGAAATCTAGAAACATAGAAATTTCCGTGTCGCAATGTACTTTTAATTGATAATTATATGATTATCTTATGCTCTGTAACATTTATGGTATTGACCACTTTTTATAAAAAAGTAAATATGCATGACCTCTTACAGAAGATAGCTGAAGAGAGTGACATGAAGGTATAAACTGCAAGAAAACCGAATGCAGGGCCATCAGCAAAAAGAGCAACCCAATGTGCCAGATACAGGTGGTAAGTGTTAAAATCAAGCAGACACGAAAATTCAAATATCTGGGAAGTGTTCTTACTGAAGATGGAAAGTGCGACACAGAGATCCAAAGAGATCCGAATTGGCATGGCGAAAGACGCATTCCAGAATTTGAGTAAAGTATTAAGACACAGAAAACTTTCACTAGAAACAAAGAAGAGAGTAGTGGATTGCTATGTGATGTCAGTTCTTCAATATGGCAGTGAATGTTAGACAAGATGAAGGAAAAACTTGAAGCAGTTGAAATGTGGTTCTACAGAAGGATGCTGCGGATTTCGCGAAATGAGCATGTTATCAATGACGATGTTTTAAAAACGTTGAAAAGGGAAAGGAAATTAATAATGAGTATCAGGAAGAGAGACAAATGAAGTTCTTGGGACATGCAATGAGGAATGAGGTCTTGGAGAACCTGATACTAACGTGACAGATAGAGAGAAAAAGAGACAGGGTAAAGCAGCGGATAACATATTTGAAGGGCCTGAACAGGTGGATGACAGAACGGAAGCTGAATGACGTTACAGGAGAAAGCGTGCAAAGAACTATCAGAGATAGGAAGACGTGGAAGGCCATGATCGCCTATGTCCTGAAAGGACAAGGTACATAGAAGAAGAAGAAATGCCAGGGATCTCAAAATCGTAAAACCTTGGGTCTCCTTCACATGGATATATATATATATTGCCCGGCTGTATTTTAGTTTTCTTCCTACCCTTTTGGTCTACAGGTCACACACTGGCTATTCAGTTGACTATCCCACCCCCGCCTCGCTATCACTTGAACTGACCAAAACGTTAAAAAGAATCGTTTTTTACCTTACTGGTAGTAATCATGTGTGTTGTGATGGGATTAACGTTGTTTTAAATATTCTTAAAAGTAAGTCATTTTTTGCTTAATTTTAAACTTTTCCTGCTTAATTGAACGATTGGTTTTCTTTTTTTGGCAGAAATTTCTTTGACTGGTGGACTTTAACTAAGTTAAAACTTAGCAATTCACCAACCTATGTTTTTTTTAATTGGAGTAGATAGACCAAACTTTCGCCCGGTTCACATACCACCCAAGTCTATTGAACAGGTAAAGAGGCTCATCCCTTGTTTCCTGTTTAGGATGTAGTTCCCGGCTTTCGCTTTTCTCTCCTCAGACCTCAGTATTGATGCTTTCGTGATTTTCCTTTTGCTTGGCTGGTGGCATCGTCTTATCATTGTTAGGTTACTGGGTTAACAGTTTTCTGGTTGCTACTTCCGACTGGTAGTTAGTAGCTCTAACTCTTGCGTAGCGTCAAGAGCGGCTGCTCTGATCAATGGTCGCATAATACCGAGATTCTGGTAGTGCCATGTCGCGCATGGATAGGTGCCTCTGAAAGCGCTTTCGGTGGGCAACCCCGATGACACACTTTGATGCAGCCTGAGCCAGTTCTCATCCAGCGCATATAATGGATAATGACAGCTGGCATCCTCTACTCAAGGTTCCTCCCTACCAACAAATTTTAACATGAAAAACAGAATCAGAAAATACCCTAAACCAGTCAAACTCAAATCACCAAAATCTCTTAATATTTCTTTTACTAACCTCCGAGGCATTCGTACTAACTTTTGTAGCGTAGAAGCATTCCTCCACGAAAAGTCGCCTGACGTCCTAGCGCACTGTGAGACTAACGTCAACTCATCAATTCCCTCCTCTGACTTCTTGAGCCCTGGTTATCTTCCTCTTTTAAGGAAGGATACCACTATCCACATGCCTGGGCTGGGGGACTACATTAGTGAACACCTCTCTGTAGCTCAGATGACTTCACTCGAATCCACTGCTCACTAATATGTATGTCTCAGTCTATCACTTCTCAGTTCGGTTAGCTAACTTTTCTTCTTTTAACGTTCCCCTTCTTCTTCTGATTGCTCCCTTTTAGATAGCATTTCTGGCAATATACATGAGGCTACATCCTACCACCCATTGGCTCACATATTTGTGTTCTTAACGCCCATCATGCTGAGTGGCTTAAATACTCTGTTACTGATTCAGCAGGCATCCACGCCAAGAACTTTGCTATTTTCTGATTTCTTACGCAAGTAGTGGACTTCCCCACACGCGTCTCCAAGCACTCCCTCTGGACATCCATTTATTTTAGACATATGCTTTACCTCTGCACCTAACTCCTGCCAGGTATTCAGCTTCCCCACACGCGTCTCCAAGCACTCCCTCTGGACATCCATTTATTTTAAACATATGCTTTACCTCTGCACCTAACTCCTGCCAAGGTATTCAGCTTTGCCCTCTCGGCAACTTCGACCATGCTGTTGTCTCTTTATATTTCTCACCATTCTCACTCCCACCCACCAGGAGCCTCCTACTTTTAGGACCTCCTACTGCTACCAAAGAACTGACTGAGACGCCTTTCGCGACTTCCTTTGCTACGTCCCTTGGGGAAAAATGTTCAATTTTCCAGTTGATGACTGTGCCACTGAGATTTCATCCTGGGTGAAAGCTGGCATTGATGCCTTCATACCTACCAGGAAGTTTCATCTCAAACCTCATTTCTCCCCTTAGTTCTCTCCTGCCTGTTTAGCCGCCATTGCCCACAGGAATCACTGAGTTTCAGTTCTAATAGGGAAGTCGAGTGAGGGTACTCCAGATGCGTCAAATGTGAATTTGGATAGGAATCTGTGAGCAAAGCACTCAGCCTTGTCCCAGATCACTTCAGGTTATAATATTCTGGGAATAATTCTTAATAGTAATAAAAAGGAAATTTCTAATGAGAGGTGGGGTTGAAAGAAAAGCATATGTATATATATTTGAGTAAATGAATTGGAAAGTAACAAAACAGGAAACATATGTCAATTTAACATTTTTCAATTGATTATATCTTCTTTAGAGATCGAGAGAAAATTATAAAATAAGAAAGAAACAGTATATTGTGAGGTTGTAATTTGGGCTTAAATTGTTGCTGGTCAGATATATGTCACGTATATTAAATCAAAAGGTAATTCTTTATAATTTTTTAAATGTATGTGTGCGGAATATTTCGGATGGTAAAGAGTATAATAATGTGTTTGTATGTTTGCATAGAAAAGCTAGTCTAGTTACGTGTATATGGGACGGTAACTTTTGTTTATGTATGTGTATATGTGTATGCGCATATTAATAGACGTGTCAGGTGTGTAAAAATAATGGC
>JBBBDQ010000144.1:307500-330000 GCA_037127315.1 Ascarosepion bandense | reverse complement strand
AATACGCTGTTTAATAAATAAACCGAACACCTAATTAATGTTTAATTAGTAAATTAATTTCTTTATAAGTTTATGAGCGTGGATGAGTGAGAGAGAGAGAGAGAGAGAGAGAGAATACGAAAACATTTTATTAGAGTGTCATCTATATCTATCTATCTAATCTATCTAAACTTATTTATAAATAGAACTTTTTCTCTGCTTGTGTCTGTGTGTGTGTGTGTGTGTCCGTTACCTATAGACTCCGAAACGGCTGAACCGATTTTCTTGAAAATTTACACAGTTGTACTATAAGCATCTGTGAGTGTTCTTATCTAGGATTTGTGTTGAGGTACCCCCGATAAATATCGAAAATCGATAATCGAAAAAATAGGTTATAGAAGGAGTGGTCCGATTTTAATCAAATTTGATAAATTCAGACAAAGACATAAGAAACGATATTCAGAAATTTCAAGGTTGCAGTTCTTACAATAGTGCAGAAAACTGATAATATATATATATATATATATAAAATGCAAGATGTTTGTGTGTGTCTGCTTATCTGCCTGTATATCTGTAATTTTTCAGCCCTTTTATTTTAATTTTTACTTCGGATTTGGCTCTAAGTAAGTAGAATTGTAGTTCTTAGTTTCAGCCATGATACCATTTCCTCAGAGGTCTTATTTAACCTTCAAATTTCAGTTTACGACGAAAAAACTTATTTGCTATCGATACCAGGAAATCCATTCATTTTTCTTTCAGTTTACGGTTTCGCTTTAACTGGAAACAACTATTGCTTTTTAGTTTTTCGTGCCAACGTCCAAATAGTCTGAGCTGCAGGACCATGGATTAGTTTTTAAGCCTTCATTACACCCGAGCAACGCCGGGCGATACTGCTAGTATCTAAATAAGAATAATTATGGAGTAAAATAATTTTGAAAGATCAACTTTTTCAGTCACTTAAGTGCCATGCATGATAGACGCTTGGGCCATCATGTCTTGAAGAGACTTACTGGGCAAAAGATTTTCCCACGTAGGTTATTACTACTTTTGCGGTAGACTAGTTGCCAACCAAGGCTATAGAACCCACTCAGTCTATAGCTGGAGGGAGACGCATCGGATTAATACCTTTTCCATGGATATTGGCGCATAAGTGAAATCAATTAATTCAAGTGAAATTCGAACTCGAATATCCGATCTCTTATTCCGAGCCTATATCCACTGCACCACTAGGAATATTCAGCACAAGAATACGACTCCAAAGAAATTTTAAAATATGAAAAATGTTCTCAAATATCCATGGTAAATATTGATTTGTTCCGCGTTTTTTAAATGTTTTAGAATAGATTCAATTTACACGTTATGAATTTGATCAAGATTCTGTAACTTTCTCCAATAGAAGGCTTTTTTTTCTTATTATTTGCAGAATATTATGTTTCGTTTGTTTTTTTAGGTTTGCAAATTCTGATGCAAAAAATTGAACACGCTGTTGTCTACAAATCGCCAAACTTTTGGCGCACAAGACAAAGAATGAATTCCACTGAGGATATCAGTCGCTACTTCTTGGCATTGTTTTGTAAAAGGTCATTTCGCTCGACCTCTCGGCAAGGATTAATCTTTCACTTCAAGACTAACAACGATATCCCGGCGACTTCAAAGATATTTGTTGGACGAATCGACATTTAACTTTAATTATATGATACACGATTGATCTTCATATCTATTAAAACTGTCTGGCATTCACTAATTAAATGTGACATCAAAATGAGGACGTGAATTTTCGAACAGCAACACCGGTAGCATCATTTCTCAAAAGCCCCATGACAATCTTTCATGCAAATTCTAACTATATCTATCGACAAATATACGAATATTTGTCTTAATACATTAGTTTAATAGTATATAGTTCGACATTGCATAATAATTATTGAAAACGTTATTATGAATTTCAGTCATGTTGTTATTAACCCATCCACCACTACCACAGAGGTTGTGGGACATTGCCGGTTTAACGAGGAGATATCAGTCAAACACAAACAATGCTCAATGTCTTTGACAATTTTCACTTTTTAGAGCAATGAGGGAGCTGTTGCTGTAGAGATTGAACCCCTGAGCCTAAGTTTTTTCCATATCAAAACTCGTGAATAGCACGAAAGTAGGAACAAGATAGAGAGGAGGAAAATGAATGTCTTTCTGGAATAAAGGATTAAACACAAAGTCTTTTCAGTATACATTTGATTGGAAGACAAAAATTGCCGAGTCTCTGCTGCCGCTGTCACGTGGGCGTCGGTATCCACAGCCCCTCCTTTCTTACGTAGAGATGTGGGAGATAACACAGAAATGGAACCCCTTAGATTAGGATTTGCGCATGAAAACTAACATTATATAGTTGGCAGGCAAAAACACGGTAGAATAGAAGAAAATGAATACTACTCCTTTATCCTTATCTGAAGCCACAATTTACCCAGCTTCAGATGAAGTTAACAAGCAACAAAAATCATTTTTAACGTATATATGGTCGAATAACAACAATTGCCAATTTTCGCAATTATCACCAACTATGAAAGATCCTTCCAGGTGTTCGATTTTTGAACATTGCCTTAATATTTTACTATTTTTTGCAATAATTACGTCGTTGAGTCGTAAAAAATATACATATATATATGTGTGTGTGTGTGTGTGTGTGTGTGTGTGTGTGTATGTGTGTGTGTGTGTGTGTGTGTGTGTGTGTCTGTATGTATATTCTCTGTTATGATAAAAACTGTTGTGTATTTATTTGTATGTATATGTACAGTGGAGGAAAATAAGTATTTTTCCCCTGCTGATTTTCTGAGTTTGCCATCTCACAAAAATAAGAACGGTCTATAATTTTCAGGGTTACTCTGTCTTAACAGTGAGAGATAGAATATTTAAAAAAAATTCTATAAAATAACATTATATTAATTTTTTAATATCTATTTGTACTTCATTGAAAAAATATTTCAACACCTAGCAAAATATAACGCAGTACTTGGTGAAAAAAACCCTTGTTGGCAAGCACAGCAGCCGAATGTTTCCTGTAGTTGGTTACCAAGGTTTTACAGATCCCAGGGTTTTTTTGGCCTACTCCTCTTCTGCAAATCCTAAAACTTTGTAGGTTGTCGTTGGGGAAATCGAAGCTTCAGATCCCTCCACAGAATCCCTAAAGGATAAGGGGCGGAGACTGACTAAGCTACTCCAATATCTTAATGGGCTTCTTCCTGAGCCACTCTTTTGTTCCCTTAGCCGTATGCCTTGGGTCACTGCCATACTGGAACACCAGTCCACGACTTATCTTCAGTGTTCTGGCCAGGACAAATAGAAACAAAAAGACTTTCCTGCAAGTACAAAACTTCCCTGCAATTAGCCCGATTCATCTTCCCCTTGAGCCGGTGTTGTTGTCCTGTATCCTTAGTAGAGAAAAACTCCCAAATCATAATGTTACCATCACTATGCTTAATGGGTTGGGATGGTGTTCTTAGCGTCCAAATCAGCTTTTTTCCCTCCAAATACAGTGAGTTGAGTTGATGACAAAAATCTCAATTTTAGTTTCATTTGAGCACAGCACTTTCTCCCCTTCCTCCTCTAAATCATCCGGTTGTTCATTTATAAACTTCAGACGGGCCTATGCGAGTAATTTCTTGTGAAGGGGGACCTTGCGAGTACTACATGATTTCACTCTACTACGACGTAGTGTGTTACCAATGGTGACTGTGGTTCCAGCTGTGTTGATACCATCAACAAACTCTTGCCGCGTAGGTGTTCACTCAACTTTCTCATAATCAGATTCACTCCACGTTGGGAGATCGTGCGTGGAGCTCCAGACCGAGGGAGAGTGATAGTCCATTGGTGTTTCTTCCATTTTCTTCTTATTGTACAAACATTTGACTCCTTATGTAGCTGCTTACCAATCGTCTTGTAGCTCATTCCAATCACATGAAGGTATACAGTTTTGTCCTGGATGTCTTTAGACAATTCTTTCGTATTGCCTATCGTGAAGCAATTAGATTCTGATTCATTGAAAAATTCTGTGAACTAGTGTTTTTATACAGATAATAAATACATGATTAAGAGTAATATTGAGTAATAAGACCAGTCCATATGACTCTTGGTCACATAACCGGTCTGGGGGTATCATTGCTGATTGGTAAGGGGTGAAATAGTTATTGTTTCAATAAAAAGCAAAAGAATTTCTACAAAAAAATTTTCTAGATTTTCTAGATTTTCTTTTATTCTATCTCTCACTTTCAAGACGGATGTACCCTGAAAACTATAGCCAGTTCCGATTTTTGTAAGATGGCAAACTCAGAAAATCAACAGGGGATGATACACTTATTTTGCCCCCAATATATATATATATATATATATATATATATATATATATATCTGTCACGCGCAATATTTTTGATTATTTTGTTTTATTTTATTTTTTCTTGTTTTTAATGTAAGATACTCAACAATAGGTACATCATTATATATGTTGCCATCATTTTAGACGGAATATCGATATAAATATTTTGAGTCATTTTGACTGCACGGGCTCACTCTATATCATAATTAATTAAATTTATGAAAGTCATACCATTCGGAATGGCAAATGAAATATTCCAATACAAACTCGAAACG
This sequence comes from Ascarosepion bandense, assembly GCA_037127315.1. Classification (NCBI taxonomy): domain Eukaryota; kingdom Metazoa; phylum Mollusca; class Cephalopoda; order Sepiida; family Sepiidae; genus Ascarosepion; species Ascarosepion bandense. The sequence goes on along the minus strand of JBBBDQ010000144.1, from coordinate 325,380 downwards.
TTATCACGAAAACCATTATTTGTTATTGTTTTTAATGGGATACCGTGTAAAAAAATAATGAAATAACATGTCTAGGTTTCTGTTTTTATTCAGCCAAAGATTGTAAAAGAAGTTTTTTAAATATTTAAATTTCTTCCTTTATCGCTGAAAAGATATTCTGCCCTGTCTGCTCCGTTACAACATTTTGCAAACATTTATCCGGAAGTCTGGCTTTGAACATCCGGATGAAATATAGCAGAAGACGTCCTTTTTGTTATTTTACTGTCTGTTCTGCAATAAAAAAATGGCCACCATTGTCGGGCCTTTCACTAACAAGCTGCACACTAACGAGAGATAAAAAATGTATGATATTTTCAACGAATCTTTACAAAAAGCAAAAGCAGCACACACACAGACAGACAGACAAACACATACACGCACGCACACACACATAGATATAGATATAGATATATAAAAACCTTACTGCCAAAACACCATTTATTAATAAAATTCCTGAACAAAAAACAACAATTTTGCCACTATCACAGTTCAAGACTATATATATACACACACACATATATATATATATATATATATATATATATATATATATATATATATATATTCTGTTTATTTAAACAGCAGTAAATATTCTTAAAGGCAAACGTTATTAAACGCAACAGAAATTAGGTCTGTAGTGCGTATACTGATAGGAAACTCACAATTTGTCTTTACCTACATTGATGATGACGTAAGAAAATCGAAAGATTGGACTATATTTTTTTTCTGAAATGAACTTCGGCATGTTTCTGACGCAATTTTCTCCTCATTCGAGAACTTGTAAAAGTTGCTCAGTAAAATAAAATGACAAAATTATATGCTTAATTTTATTAACCGTACTGATGAGCTGTGATACGGCGAAACAGATCTGTCTGCGGATGACAATATTTACGCTCTCACACTCTGATTGAGCACTCTGGAAAAATAGTAGACTTTAATAAACAGAAGCTACTCTGGCATGTACGCATCGCTCATTCAGTGAAATGAATTAGATCTATCTAGCTATTGGGTGTGTGTAATGATATGCGTAAAAAAGTCTGCCTACTTGCTCCGAACGCCCATAGCCCAGGGTTAGAGTCGCCGACTGACGCCATTTCGGTCGGGTTTCAATCCTGGGTAAAAAAGCAATCGGAGTCAAACCTTACTGATGAGCTGTGATACGGAGAAACAGATCTGTCTGCGGATGACTATATATTGTGTATTTGTGAAGCAATCTCTTTTTTGCGCAGGTTTCATAAAAAATGACAAAAGATGTATTATGGTTAAGTCTTTTTTATGTAATTCTTCATGAGATCATGATTTGTTTTCTCTTGAAAAAATAAAATATATGAAAATGTTTTGTTTATCCGAGCGCTTTCGACTATACTTTTAGCAATTTTAGAGGATGTATTTTTTTAGGTGTAACAGAATATATGCGCTGTTATGTATGTTTATATAGTTGTTATGAGGAAACACACCTATTCCTTCCGATAATATAGCCTTAGTTTTCGAGACAATTTTGTCGATGCCTGGCCGATATAATTATTTCCAAAATCAAGTGGATCAAGAACACGGTTCTTCAAAGACCTGTACATTCGGAAATAAAATTAGTTCATTGTGGGTTGGATTTTTCTTTTGAATTTTTATTTTTGATGATGAGCTTAAGGCGGTTTAAATTTTGTGTAATAGATAATTTTTCTCTTTAAGTCGACGTTGCGTCTTTCTGAACAGAGCTCAGGTCGATCTCGATAGACCAGACGAAGCCGCCAAGTTTTAATATATATATATACACTGTGGATAAAGTTTTCTTTGCCTTGGGTATATATATATATATATATATATATATATATATATATATATATATATATTGGCGATTCTACCTCTGAGCTATGGGCGCTCGGTAGAAGGAGGCATACTTTTTGGCATGTATATTATCATTATACACGCCCAAATGCTGAGAGTGTTCTAAATGAATGTGATGCTCTCCGAAACTATATTAATTTCTCCCATGTTTTTTATTCTTTGTGGTATCATCTTTAGCAGAAGGAACAAATGCATTACAACTAGTCTCGGTCGGAGAAAATTAAGCTCGAATGCGGATACCCAAGACAATCCCATTTGTGGCTCATTGACCTACATTCACAGCTCCCCAGACTCAGCTCATCTTCTCAGACCATTGGCCATACAGAGTACTGACAAACCAATGTACACAATAAAAGACAACATATCATGCGCCCTAAAGATTATCTCACTTAGGCGAACAAATCAAGACTTGTTTATTAGATCAACGCTAAATCTGTCCAGCCATATACGTCGGAGAATGAGTTTAGAGACTAGAACAGAAGAAAACATAAGGCACTAAGCTACGATGCCCTTTCAAAACATATGGTGATTTTGTAAGCGTAGATACAGTACAAGGCTTAAAGTATAAAGCAGCCATTCACAAATATCGATAAGCTTCATAGAAGATCCTCACCTCTTAAAATGATTCACACATGGCGTAGTATATGAAAGCGTTGAGTCCCATTATTTTCCCGACGTCCCCTGTATCTTGTTCTTCTCCCTTTCCGCGTTACTCTCACGTAGCTCTCTTCACGCTAGTTTTCCCAGCATTCACTGACCTCCCCTCTCTTCACTTTCCTCTCATGTAAGCCTCTGTGCATCAAGAGCAATATTGCCTCGCTTGGGGTGAAACGTTTATAAAAAAAAGTAAACCAGTAACTTGAACCAAAGAGTTACGGTTTCAATACGTAACCGCAGCAAAGGTAAACAAATACTAAGAATAAGAGAAATTATTGAAAAATTATATATTCAGAAAATTTATGGCATGGGGAATTAAAGTGTTCGTTTTGAAATTTCAACATATATCCCCTGAAGAAGACCGAAGCGTACATTTGTCAAAATGTGGTGAATATTAATGAAGACTGCAGTCTGAATAATGTAAATAACTCTTTACAAAAATACTTCCAAGGAATCCTGACAAATAGTTTACCAATTACAAAAACACTTACAGAACACCATTTATTTTACAAAAGCTGCTTAACAAGTGAATAATAATCAAAGCACACAAAAATAACAAAAAATAATAGCAGAGGTGAAAAAATGACTTAAAGATTTGAGTTAAAGGGAGATAACTACATAGCATCTGGAAGTAGCATCGCATATGGAATGAGAATTATATGCCCCAGTGATCGAAGTAAAAGGTTCGGCTCGAAATTACTTACACTTGAAGAAGACCGGAGTGTACAACTGCCGAAATGTTGTAAACATTGCGCGAAGGTGAATACAATAGTTCCAATTATATAAATAATGTAGATTTCTAAAATTTTTCTTATTTGTTATTTATCATATATATATATATATATATATATATATATATATATATGGAGTACCAGAAATACTTTTGCAAACGTTGGCGTCGAGTTCTTCACACCAGTATAAGCACTATATCCATATGAACATACGTCTGCTAATCTTTCGTTTTAAGTTATTTAAGTTTTAAGAAAATGTACTGTAGAAGTTGCTGTGCTGTCGAGAACACTAAATTACATTTGTCGATCATGTACAGTTTTGGCAAGTCTGTCGTCAAATTTGAACATATGTAGTCGTGAGTTAACTGAAAAGTGTTCCGTTTAACAATGATAGGTGTTAAACAATTTTATATACGGACACGCGAATGATAATTGTCGCGAAGCTGAACTGCTCTATCAGGTTGCATTTGAATGCCAAAGGAAGCAGAATTTTGCTGCTGTTTATCATCGCATTGCGAAGCCTGGATCTGTGGTGTCACAAATTATGGTCGAGAAAGACCGAGATTCATTCGCAAGCCTATCTACAAAGATCAGTTTCTACAGGCTGACGGAAACGATCCAAGGATCATCCCACGTCATTTAGTACTAGCGTGTTTTACCGCAAAGAGAGTACTTTAATATAAGCTCTAGTATCCGTATCATTTGCCAAGTGTGCATGGTCCTTAGCCCTCTGATAACTCATAACAGGTGAACTTGTGCCTATGGTTTATAGCTCAAACTTCCGATGCACAGTTTGTCACTTCAGGTTTGTTTACGGATGAGGCAAAATTTGGAAAAGGTAGAATAAAAATTTACCAAACCAACATTAGTGGGTCGATCGGAATCCCCATGGTTAAATACAGTCTAGAGATCAACATCAGTTTACAAGTGATATGTGGGCTGAAATACAAGGTGGCTGTATAGTAGTTCAATATGTTCTCCCAGTACGTTTTACAGACTCTCTGTACCTATTATTATTAATATATTATATTAATATATAACTTATATATTTATATTTATGTATTATTAGCAGTATGGCCCGGTGTTGCTCGGGTGTAATGAAAGCTTTAAAACTAATCCATGGTCCTGGAGCTCAGACTCTTTGGACGTTGGCACGAAAGACTAAAAAGCAATAGTTGATTCCAGTTAAAGCGAAACGGTAGACTGAAAGAAAAATGAATGGATATAAGTCAAATTTTGATTTCCTGGTATCGATATCAAATAAGTTTAAATAAGTCTTCTGAGTAAATGGTATCATGGCTGAGACTAAGAGCTACAATTTTACCTACTTAGAGCTAAACCCGAACCAATACAGACATACAGGCAGATAAACAGACACACACACAAACATCTTGCCTTTTATATATATAATTGATTTACTGCACTATTGTAAGAACTACTACCTTGAAACTTCTGAATATCGTTTCTTATGTCTTTTTCTATGGGTGTATCAAATTTGATTAAAATTGGACCACTCCTTCTATAACCCGATTTTTTCGATTATCGATTTTCGATATTTATCTCAACAGAAAACCTAGCTAAGAGCACTCGCAGACGCTTATAGTACAACTGTGTAAATTTTCAAGAAAATCAGTTCAGCCGTTTCGGAGTCTATAGGTAACGGACACACACACAGACACACACACAGACACATATACACAGAGGGAGAGACAAATTTCCATTTATTATATAGGTTTAGATAAGATAAATAGGTAGGGGAAGATGGGTTCCATCGTCTGCACGTTTACTCCTTAATCTTTTGGAATCAGAGCTGTTGGGCTACGTAAAGCAATTGGTCTATACAAGATCCATTAACAGTGCAAAGATCGTTCATCAGCGTGTCATGGCTGCCTGCGAAACAATTCAACACTCTGTGGTAGTATTTAAAAGGATCTGCCAGTCAATGAGCTGACGTATGCATGTGTGTGTAGAAGCAAGCGCAGGATATTTTGAACATTTGTTATGAGTTACTCTTTTAAGGTAAAACGAAGGCCTTTTACATACATGTTTATTTAAACATTTTCCCTTGTATCGGTGTAAGGAATCTGGTCAAAATTTGTAAAAAACATTTTTGATACACCATATATATATATATATATATATATATATATATACACTACCGGCCATAATTATTAGGCAACCCAAGCTTTTTAAAAGAAATGATATATTTCATACTATTTTATGGATAATTTTAAATGAAAATACACTGGTTCTTTTGTTATTATTACTTTGCAAAATTTTACAAAGCAAGGAAGATGAACTGGTCTGAATTACCCTTAATTTTCTTCATTCTTTCTTCGATGAAACTACAATAAAGGTAATTAATAAATATTTATAAATTCATTTGATGCTCATGTTATAGTGCAGTAAAAAACATTCTATTTTCATTTACAGTTATTAATTGAGAATAAATACTAACAATAATATGAAATACATCATTTTTTTAAACACCGGGGTGGCCTAATAATTATGGCCGGTAGTATATATATATATGTGTGTGTGTGTGTGTGTGTGTGTTTCATACTACCCAGAAATTTATTCAGAGAATTTAGTCTGTCAAATAAGTGTCAGTCTTTTGTAAATAAAGTATATATTAAGCCATATTATCCTGAAACGTACAATTTTCCCAAGAATGTTTAACGAGATTCCACTGAGAATTATGAACAATAAGCACTTCTGCTCATATACCTTTCTCGTACATACTGTGCGCTTTAAGGTACTTTAGGAGAAACCACAGTAAAATAAATGATAAAACCATTTAAGAATCGACTCTAATATCGCCTGTGCTTTTCTCTCCGGGGATTTCTCAAGAGTTTTACAGACAATAGACGTCGCATTTAGAAAGAAAACTCCGTCTTCACCATCCTACTGTATGGGGACAAAAGGGACTGTAACCTTCTCGGATAACCACAGTAAATAGTAATTCATTGCAGAGTATTAGAAAGTATTTGTTGGAGATTCTGAAGCCTTATCTAAATGATGCTTATTCATTATAACATCCAATATCTATCACGAAAGTAAAGAAAATTGCAAATAGTAAGATCTAAAATCTCGCTCGTTCCCAATTCACGTATATATTCAAAAAGAGAAAAAATTATTTTTTATTATTAGGTGTATGTAAAAGTTACCTCTTTCCGAAAACTAGACACGGAATACAAAGTATTAGAGCGCTTTTAGTAAATGATAGTACTTACTGATCCCTTTCAAAAAGTGAAAAAAAGTAAATAAATACATAATAAAAGTAAATAAATACATAAATATTATGAAATGCAAAAATTTGTTAGAAACAAAGAAAAGTGTGCTGAAAATTTATGTAATATCACTGGACCTCTACAGGAGTTAATACTAAAAATTTCACAGGTGAAGAAGGAGACTTTAACTAAATGAGATATGATTCTTTAAAAGGATGTTAAAAATACCATGAATGTTGTATGTAAGCAAAATGGAGAAATAAACGTTGTACTTCGAATCGAAATGAGACAAATATAATAATGAGAAAAGAATGCCAAGAAAACTTGAAACTCACAAGGTATATTGAAGGTGAAAATGGGGCAAAATAAATCAGCGAGTAAACAGGCTAACCATTTTGTATAAATATAATGTGAAGGACAATAAAAATACTAATGTTGCTAAAAGTTAAAAAAGTTAGTTGTGGTTAGTCGTGATCGCCCACATCTGAAATGGATACGACACAGAGTAGGAGAAGAGTAAAAAGTACATTGGTAATTTTTGCACATACCTAATACTTAGAAATCTAAAATCAGAAAATTAATGAATTATGCCAGAAATATGACCGTCCTGGGTACGACGATAAACTACGCCCGGCATTAAGGTTTTGATTGGGAAAATGGAGGTTTTTTGAAGCCTTGAACCAGCACTTAATTGCTGTGGTTCCCAGATTTAACCTGACTCAAGTTGGTAGCACTTGGTTGAGTCGTACTCATGGGTAAATAGTGAACTCCCAAACAAAAATCAGTACATTTTTATAATAGAATGAGCAATAATACATTTTAAGATCGACAAATTATATCTAAAAACCTTCCTTTACTCAAAAAGTATAAAATTTTGGACAAAATAAAATCTGTTGAAGCCCTACATTTGCATTCAAAATATTTTAATTTCGGCATTAATTAACAAATATAGGTTGATACACCGCTAAACAAAATCAACCAGCCAAAAACTAAATATTTCGATTTTGTCATTCAGTAACCCATAGAAGTGTTGATATGCCACTGAACAAAATCAGCCAACAATAGAAATACGATATATACATTTTTGGCTAAATATTTCTATTTTCTGTTAGCATTCGAAAAACATCTTCAATAATTTTTGTTCCTCTTTTTCATTTCAAATTGTTTGTATTATGTGAGTCCAATTAAAAAATAGTACATTGGTCAACTGAATTTCATATTAATAAGGAAACATTGTTCGAAATGAAGTTGATCTGTGGTGACCCCTATAAGTATTGGGATCATTTGAAGTGACGCGAAAGTAAATATTGCACTCATTGTCATACCAGAATAACAAGTGCATCAGAAGAATAAACTGAAAGTTAACCTTATAGCCACCAGATCCAAATCTACGGATAGAGAAATCCACTGAAGCCACATACCTAAATAATAGTCGAAATCTGGACGAGAATAAAAAATAAATTCACACTTCAGAATATTATACATATGCTCCTCTTGAACGCGAGAGTCAATTCCTCGTGGGTAAATATACAATCGTAATGTTAGAGCTTAATTTTCCGGAGATCTTTCTGTGAGGTGGAGATAAAAATGATCAATTGGAGTAGAAGGGGTGCTAAAAAAAATTAAAAAGTAGGGGATAAGGAAAACTATAAAATTATTTAAGTATTAGTAACATATCTGAAATTGTCGAAATTTTCAAAATGTCGGATTACAGTTAAAGCCCTAACAGTAATAGAAAATTAACAATATTCAGTTAAAACTGATATTTGTTCAAAATATGTTTGATCTTTATCGTTTAAATTGTGAAGAAATGGTTTTGTAAACTGAATGCGATATACTGAACCGATTTCGGTATAAATCCTAGTATTTAAAATCTTGCATGCTTTTAAAATCAATAGAGGTTAATTTGTAGTTTTGGAGAAAAGTCTTGAAGGTATATTATTTTTTAAAAACTCTTGCAGTGCATAAAACCTTGTTTATTGATGTCAAATAGCAATATCCGGAAAACAATATTTATTTGGCATTATTTGATTGGTTTTGACAGATGATCTCAGCGAATGATCAGAAAGTGTAGACTGCAACCTAGCCTTGTTCATATGAGTCCCAGTTGATCTTCCCATCTCTTAAATTGTCCAGAATTCACTAATTGAATATCATGTCAAAGTGAAGGCAGGGAGTTTAAATAATATCCTCGTTTATTGGTAAGATTGTTTCCCAGCAAGAATTTATGGCGGTTTTTCGATACGAGTGTACTTTTTGTAACAATAAACATTATCTGTATTTATATCATAATATATATATATATATATATATATATATATATATATATATATATATATATACGATATAAATACATATATATATATATTATGATATAAATACAGATAATATATATATATATATATATATATTCATAATATATATATATGTGTGTGTGTGTGTGTGTGTGCGCGCGTGCGCGTGTGTGTCCGTGCGCGTTCGTGAGTAAATATTGTGCGGACTATCAATACTGCATTGTGATTGGCACCCTTTAATGCAGATCGACCACGGAGAACAATACAGTAAGGAAAGTTAGGATTTCGCAGTTTATAGACGCACATCCTCTTACCCCAGTATTTTTCTCTACTAACCATTCTCGAATGCGAAGTCCGATAGATGTAACAGACATTGTTTAATAAATGAGGGTTCCATTTCACATGATGGTTTCCATTTTAATAAAATAACGGCATAAAAATAATTTGCATTACTTCTTTACATATATATATATGTATATTAACCAAATGGTCAAGCTACATGCCTCCCACTACCATAAGAGAAATTACTACTAATATTACTCTAGCTTAACCATATAATAACCAACATTCTACACCTCTTCCTTTACTAGCTCTTGCCTCCGGTATTAGAATTTTTTCTAATTTTTGATGAAACGGGATTGAAAATGCATGTCTTAAACTGACATAATTAAAATAGCTATGTCCCCTATAAATTTATCTGAAATTACAAATACATATATATATATATATATATATATATATATATATATATATATTCATTTATCGGTCTCTCTTGAGTGTCTCATGAATCGTTTTACATATAATTTTACAATCAACACTCTGTCGAATGGGTAGATTTTTTGCAAAACTCAAAGTAGGGATATTTAAGTGAACCTTTAATCTTATTTGATATCATTCTGAATCTATCTGTTTAGATTACTGAACCTATTAATTAGAAGGACATCAGACACACACACACACACACACACACACACACACACATATATATATATATATATATATATATATATGAATTCCGAATTATACATTCGTTGAATAGTTATTTCAGTGCGAAAATTCTCGCTTAGAAGTGAGAATTTTCTCGCTGAAATAGTTATTTAACGAATGTAGAATTCGGATTTGTTAACAAATATATATATATATATATATATATATATATATATATATATATATATATATATCCGACAAAGAAGCAGATATATACAGAGTTAGATAATGTGGATATGCGAATACATGCCACAGTTTTATACCATATGCACGCGTCAGATCATTGGCAATGTTTTCATGCAACTTGTTCATTTTTTTTAAATCTCTCGCTTAGAACATGAGATTAATATAAATTTCATACTACCCAACGGAAGCTAGGACACACACAGACACAGACACACACAATCATCTGTATATATATATATATATATATATATATATATATATATATATATATATGTTTGATACAAATAAAATTTGTCATGTTTCCCATTGATGCTAAACTCAGCGTCTCTTCTCATAGATGAACCTTTTTGTAATTGGTCCCATATCTATTCAGGAACATCCTTTAAGCAATTAACTGCCATTTTCTTCATATATCGTTAACTTTGTACTAAGTTCGGTGTAAATAATTAACGCGATAGTTGGGAAGATTATGTGATTGGTATTATACTGATTATATTTTCTCTGTGTTTCTTTGTGCCTGTGTGTATGTGTTTCCGAGCGTTTCTTAGTGTGCGCATGTGCATGAGTGTGCGCGCGTATATATCAAATATCGTTTTTATTTCCCCTTTTCCATAATTTTCTTACATTCTTCCAAACGCTCCCCACCAATTCCTTTTCCTTATTGGCTCCGAAAACATTAATTATATAGAATTGTTGTTGAGGGTACATTATCACTAAAGAAATGCCTAAAACATTACGTTCGACATTTTTTTTATTTCTATCAACTCGTTCGCTCCAATGATTTATTTAATTAGCTTGTACAGAATAGATTCCAGTTCAGTAACTAGCAACAATAGTTTCCCTTTTCTGAGAAAAGTTTAAATAATATAAATGTATCATTTTTTAACAAAACGTTAAGTAACATACAGTTTCATGTGAATTTATACCCACCTATATATATATATATATATATATATATATATATATATACTGCAAAATGTTCCATTGGATTAGGAAGATATTACGTCATTATTTCCCATTTCTTTTCTATTCAATATTCATCTTTATCTCATAAAAAGAGAGAGCTGAATCTAATGACAAAACGATTAACCAATTACAATTGAGAATCAAAGGCAACGGATTGATTTTAAAAATTTTATCAATCCCTCAAATCTAAAACACTTCTTATTTCTTCTATTTTCAGAACGGATAATTGATTTACTTATGCATTACTACGTTTGACATTGCTTTTTTAAAGCTTTAATTTTTAAGGCATTTAGTTCATTAACGTCAAGAATATTTACCTCTTATAATTCAGCAACTCGATCTATGTAGACTTATTGTTTAAATATCTTTGAATATGCTTGTTTATCAGTTGGTGAATCCTATCAATCACTTCCCACGAAGTGACATGTTTGTTCCATGAAATTTCAAATACGCAGATATTCATGCTAGTTCACTCCCGTGCGCACATGCTCACACGCACACTTCACAAATTCAGTTTTCTCATTTTGATCATTCAAGCTGGTAGTTCTTCATTGGATATAGTGCAGGGCGGTATATTTTAACATTGTAAAAATATTAAACACACACACATACATATGTTTATATATATTTAGTGTGTCGCGGCAGCAAATAATTTTCTAAGCATATATTTTGTTAGATATAACAGAAAATGAATGTCTATTATGATAAATTATCGTATTTTGGTTTCAATATCAGAAAAAAAATAAAGAAAAAAATTGTCCAACATTTAGATATTTTATATTGTGCTGGTTTTAAGCTTTCGGCTCATATGAACTACCTTCAGAGTGGCTATAGGGACGTTAACATAAAGACATCCAACATCAAAGAAGATATTATCTTGTGTTGACATGAAAGATTGCAATGCGACGAAAATACTCACACATACACCCATGAAAATGAACCTTCAGATATTGGAGTCTATTAACATTAAATAAAAGCAACCAACACTCAATAAAATCACATTTCAATCTAGTCACAACACATTACAATGCATTTAGACATATGGTTCTGTCGTTAACATTTCGGTCTCTCACGTTGTGTAACGTCATAGAACCCCCTTTCTAAGTTAAAACCTGCGTCTGCTATTCGGTGACTGCTATGTCGAATAGTAATGTATTATGTCAACACAAATTCATCTATAATAGCGAAAGTTTTTATGTTAATGTCCCTGCAACCTCTCTGAAGATGGCTTTTGTAAGCCGAAAGCTTACAACCAACAAAATAAAAAATACCCAAAATTTGGACAAGTTCTTGTTTTTATTTTCACCTGAAATTAATAATTAATGCCAGATGTTTAGTACGACTCAGGATTAAGCATAACAGACATTCATTGTCTGTTATACTTAACAATATATATATATATATATATATATATATATATATATATATATATATATGCATGTTTGTTGAATGGGTTTTTAAATGGTATGTGCAGAGTGGGCTTTCGATGTTTGAGTAGTGTCAGTTTGTGCGGTTTCGTCTTTGGGTGTGTATGCATCTCTCTCTCCATCTCTGTCTCTGTCTCTCTCTCTCTCTCTCTCTCTATATATATATATATATATATATATATAATTCCAAGTCAAGAGGACTCACGGTTTTTTTTATTTTGAGTACTCTAGCATTTATTTTATTATAAACAGTGAGTATAATGAGTATTATAGAGCTTAATATAATATAATTATATCGTTATGTATCAATTTTACATTGCGACATAGACGTTTCTATGTTTCGAGATAGGTTTCTCGAAACATAAAAATTTCTATGTTGCAATGTAAAATTGATACATAACTATATATATATATATATATATATATATATATATATATATATATATATGTCATCCGCAGGCAGTCCTAGTTTGTTGTATCCCATCTGATCAGTAAGGTCTGGCATCCAGTTGTTTTCAGCCAGTAAGAGATTCTACTATTCTGCTATTGGAGCACGGTGAAAGAAGCCATATTTTCATGCGTTACATAGACAATGCACACGCCAGTAGTCAAGAGTTCTAAATCTATTACTAGAGAACGATGCGTTAAAATCGATGAGTAGCTACTGTTTTTGAAGTCCACCAATTCCCTACAGTGCAATATATATATATATATATATAGACAAATTTCTTGGAGGCGCATTCTGTTGCAAATGATATTTGCGTGCAGTATCATATAACTTGAGGTTATAACAATTCTTACTAAATTGTTTTTAATGTTTGTAATTTGGATAATCATCATTTGTGCATTGCCTCTTAATTTTTTACATTTTTATTGCCTTAAATAATTTTGTATTTCGAATAATTATTATTTAGTATAATTGCGTTTTCGATTAATTTTCATTTAAACAATTTACAATTCAAATAAATGTTTTTCGAATAACTGTTTTCAAATAATTCATTCTAAGTATTTTTTGAAAACAATGTTCACATAATCTAAGTTAATATTTCGACTGGAATTCGAAATCGGCACTCCAATTTCTGACCCTAAACTGCTATCCGTGACACGCCAGCGCGCATTCATACATATAAAATGGCTAGTGAACGATTAAATAATGACTGTAATAAATATCGTAGAAATTAGGCGCTTCTATAGATATCGGCTTTGAATGAGGAATCGGAAGTCCTAGTTTGTATTCTAGTCGAATTCGTTTCATTCACTTACGCACAAATACATTTGGGAAAGGTATTAATCGATCTCTTCTTCCTCTAGCAATGAGTTGAAAAGCAGTAAGTTGGATATGTGTTGGATGTGCGTTGTGGCGCAGTGGATATCAGCCCGGAACGAGAGATCAGAGAGCCGAGTTCAAATTCCAGTTGAATTCCTTGCATTCACTTACGCGCAAATACCCTTGGGAAAGGTATTAATCCGTCTATTTCTTCCAGTTATGGGTTAAAGAACAGGACAGATTGGGTTCTATAGTCTTCGTCGGTAACCATTCTACCGCAGAAAGCAATGGCAACCTACTGCGGGATAATCTTCTGCCCAGTCAGTCATGTCTCTTTCGAGACATGATCGCCCATGCGTGTATCACATATGGCCCTTTAACTGACTGATTAATCGATCTCTTCTCCCTCTAGCTATGAGTTGAAAAGCAGTACCGATTGAGTTCTGTAGCCTTGGTTAGCAACCGGTTTATCGCAGAAAGTAATCTCAACCTACCTATTTAGTCATGGCTCGAAAAAGATATGATCGCCCATGTATCAATGTATGGAAATTGACTATATTCAAATGTACAGAGAGGAAAATAGAAGATGTCATTGATTTCATACAAATAAAAATAACTTGATAAAAACAGAATAACATGTAAATTTTAAATGTTCGTAATAGCACTCTTTTTCAGAAATATATCCAGATAAACAAAATATAAAATATTGATAGACAATTATATTATGAATTTACTGAATATTTTACAATTGCACAAGCGTCTTCACAAATTACATTTACGAATACCGCATTGTGTCAATAATAATAGTGGGGTGGATCTACCTGTGATGTAAATCTTCATTCCGGGTGTCGGCACTTTGATTCGACGCCAACCATATGTAAATTCGAAAATATCTCAGCCAATAAGCAAGGCATATTAACAAAACTTTAGCCTATCGAAACTTGTCATGTTGTTCACTATCAGGCAAAGAGCTAAAAGATCATTAAATAGACATCCATAATTATATATATATATATATATATATATATATACACATTGTAAGATGGTAAGAGTAGCCACTAAAGTAACGTTTAAAAAGATAAAATCTGTCGGATTATTGAATAAGAAACCAGAAATTGTTTGTTTACGTTTGGACACGTTATTAATCAGATATTAAATTTTGAAAATCAATGACGAGAACGATATTCAGCTTTACTTCATTGGGAAAATTGCTTTTTAGGTGTGTCGGTAGAAGCACATCTTATCTAACGTCGGTTTCCCCTACCAAATAGGACACATGTTCGAAAATAAATAAATATAATTATTAATCAGAACATCAACTCAAGTATAAGTATCCACTAAAATTACGATTAAAAGTATAACGTCTGTTGCATTAATAAATATAAAAAAAAACAATTAATACTTCAGTAATTACTAAAATTAATTTTTATGTTGTCATCTGTTATTTTAAACAAAATTTTCTGTTTAAACAATCAGTAAACATTGATTTCAGTGTTTAAATGCTTTCATGACGTAGGCGATTATGGATCTCCACATCTTTCGATCTTCAGGTTGCTTATTAGAAATATCCTTTTACCGCCCTTCATTGTCTATTTCCTTCTATCAATTACACATAGTTTATTCGTTGTTTTTTATTACTGTTCTTGCCTTCAATATACTAAATTTGTTAAAATCTTAAGGCAGTCTTTCCATACCAGGTACCTCATTAACTTGCACTCCCTTTTTCAATTGTATGTTTTGATTTTATATAGTCTTTTGTGTGTCATGTCTCTTCAGGACGTTGGCTGACATGGCTCTCAGGTTCCTATTCTCTGTAGTCAAGTAATTCTGATGTCTTTTATATCTCACATAAACCCTGTTCTTCTACATTAGGTAAATTATAATATGATTTCCTGTGTCCTAATTGCCTTCAATATATATTGTGTGTGTCATTGTTCCAAGTTACTCCCTTCATTCAGACAGTTAAGTGCCATACGTGATACACGCTTTTATGATCATGTCTCGAAAGAGACATGACTGACTAGGCAGAAGATTATCCCGCAGTAGGTTGCCATTGCATTCTGCTGTAGACTGGTTGCCAGCCAAGGCTATAGAACTCAATCTATCCTGTTATTTAACCCATAACTGGAAGGAAGAGACTAATTAATACATTTCTCTGAAGGGTATTTGTGCGTAAGTAAATGCAAGGAATTCAACAAGAATATGAACGCGCCTCCCCGATTTCTCGTTCTGAGCCGATATCCACTGCACCACTCCCAGATTTCAATATTTCCCTCATTCAGTCAGTCAGTTAAGTGCCATACATGAAACACGCTTGGGTGATCATGTCTCGAAAGAGACATGACTGACTGGGTAGAAGATTATTCCGCAGTAGTTTGTGATTGTTTTCTGCGGTAGATTGGTTTCCAGCCAATGCTATAGAACCCAATCTGTTCTGTTATTTAACCCACAACTGGAAGGAAGAGACGGATTAATACCTTTCCCAAGAGTATTTGCGCGTAAGTGAATGCAATGAACTCAACTGGAATTCGAACTTGGCTCCCCGATTTCTCGTTCCGAGCCGATATCTACTGCACCACAACGCACATCCACTTTAGATGTTGAAGATAATTTATCACCAACAAGGCTGCATAAACGCTTTTGAAAACCGTTACTTAAAAAATAAAGAAAGAAAAACACCGTCTCAGTTAAATTGTTCAATTTTGGACGCATCTAAATTCTATAAAAATAAAACCTGACAAATGTCATGCTCTCCAAAGTGAACATATGTTCACCAGTGAATCACCTTGAGACACAGTCACTCCTTTTATTTAGCTGTCGATTACCACTGAGTCAGCCATTGAACGACTATGATCACTGTATCTTATTTTAAGGCTATGACTGGAAAAATAAATATATCATACAAATTTTGAGAATTTTGTAAAAAGCGAGAAAGACTTAAGAAACACAAGAACAATACAAAATATTGTGTTGATAGATTCATTACGGAGAATTCAAATGATCAGCAAAATATCAATATCCTGATCTTACAGATGATAACGTAGTATCTATACTGAGAGAATACCTGCTTTTCGTGTTTGTTACTACCTTCCTTCCGATGAAGGTAAGTTTCCTTCAGACTTAATTAGCCTGGATCATACAACCAACGATGTTGGGTTGCCAGGTTGAAGTGAGCTGTCA
This sequence comes from Ascarosepion bandense, assembly GCA_037127315.1. Lineage (NCBI taxonomy): Eukaryota > Metazoa > Mollusca > Cephalopoda > Sepiida > Sepiidae > Ascarosepion > Ascarosepion bandense. The sequence continues at coordinate 308,574 of JBBBDQ010000144.1, read as the reverse complement.
GAATGTTACATCCTGTCTTTCATGGCCTTTAATTTGGCGAAGGGAGATATTTGGCGGCGATCTTAACATCTCCAAGTGTCAAGCTGCAAGTAATACTAGATCACGTGTCCACTTAGAGCGCACCGTCAGATTAGGGATTCGTCAGGTCATGGAGCAAACATGTCTGTCACCATGGTGTCCGCACTGACATTACGTTCATTGAAGAGTTTAAAGAGTTTGATACTCAAAGATAAAATAAATAAATAGATTAAGATATCTATCTTAGAGAGATACAGACAGACAGGCAGACAGACAGAAACTGAGAGAACAAAAGGGAAATAGATGTTAACATATTGAAATAAATATCTGAATTCAATGAAATAGATTTTAATACATATAAAAAGTAGTATCCTTGGTAATTTGTAAGGTTTATTTCCACTGTGGATCGTAATCTGATAAGAAGTTAATGTTAGAATTCAACAGTGTATTATAATGAAATGTTAGAATTCAACAGTGTATTATAATGAAATGTTAGAATTCAACAGTGTATTATAATGAAATGTTAGAATTCAACAGTGTATTATAATGAAATGTTAGAATTCAACAGTGTATTATAATGAAATGTTAGAATTCAACAGTGTATTATAATGAAATGTTAGAATTCAACAGTGTATTATAATGAAAATAAATTGAATACCTTCATAAATCCATTGGTAATAGTTATTTCACGGAAATCTTACAAAACCGTTTCTCAGACAAAAAGTCTTCACAAAAAAAAAAATGTGTGAAAACTTTTGGTCAAAGAAGCGGTTTTGTAAAAATTTCGCGTAAATCCTGACAAATGTCATGCTCTCCAAAGTGAACATATGTTCACCAGTGAATCACCTTGATACACAGTTACTCCTTTTATTTAGCTGTCGATTACCAATAGATTTATAAAGGCATTCAACTTATTTTCAGATAGATAAATAGATAGTTTTGGGTCAAATTAGACTAGTACTCAATTGTATTAAAAAGTGCTCAATACAACTATATTGTAGAATTTTAAGTATTTATGGGTATAATTACATTTGGTCATAATTTTCGATCTTTCAT
>JBBBDQ010000144.1:275000-302500 GCA_037127315.1 Ascarosepion bandense | reverse complement strand
AGTTGGAAATATTCAACCAACAATTTGGTTTACTTTTTTCTTATCAAAACGATCAAAATGAATTTTCTTTCCAGCTGCCGTACATTCGTAATCACCATTAGACTCATCCAGCTCATTCCGATGTTCAGCACTTCCCTCACATTGGCACCCAAGTGGCGGAGTGGATTGCATCATGGTGATCTTTTTCTTACAGAGGGTGTCCAACTGACCATTCTATACTATATAATAGAGAAAAATTTAAACGATACATTCGCAAAATTATAAATATATACAATGTCAACAATTTGTTCATCGCACTCTGTTTATGAATGCAGGTGTGTGTGAGTGTGTGCGCTTGTATATGTGGGTGTCTGTGTGCGTAAAGCATAAAGATGGTAGTGAAAATATCGGATTCATATAACTTTTTCTTTTTGTAAGATTTCAGAAAGAGTTTCAAAGAGTCATTTTAGTCTTCCATATCTATAGGAGATATCGTGGAGGTCCCAGAGTAGCCACTATTTGAAAGCACCGTTCAGTAGATATTCTAAGTCAGTCAACTGTAGAATTCGTGCTGACCATTCTTGTTCAATGTCTATGCGAAATTTTGTAAAAACTTAAATCGGAACGGCTGTGCAATCCTTACGATGACTGAACATTTCGAACGGTGTGCCTGAATTTAATTTTGCCAGTAGCTCGGAAAATACTGGAAATGTTTCGTCAGTCTTTAATGGAAAAGTCTTTTGAGACGGGGTTGGGTGCACTTTTCAAAAACCTGTCAAGTGACGACTGACGATGACGAGCGTTTAGTGCGAATGACCACCAGCAAAATACCAGACCCACATCGATGAGGTCCATTGTCATGCTCTTTCTCATGAGAGGATCGACTTAAACACTCTTCCAGGAGATGTGTCCGGAAATATTCCGTCTGATGCCAGCTCAGTATGTATATATATATATGTGTGTGTGTGTGTGTGTGTGTGGGTGTGGGTGTGGGTGTGGGTGTGTGTGCTTGTGTCTGTGTGTATTTGTGAATACATTTATATATATATATGTGCTTGTGTTTGTGTGTATTTGTGAATACATTTATATATATATATATATATATATATATATATTTATATATCGCAAGTGAGATTAGAAAATGTATTTCGTGGCCCCCATTAACCTTATGGTAACACATCTTCCAAAGTATGGTGTCTTATTTCTTTGAAAATAAGCATTCAAAATCTTGCTTCTCTTCTTACATCACTCATCTCCGACTGATGCTGGAAGCACATTTGCTATGGGTGAGATTAAGCAGATATGAACATAGATAGATAGATAGATAGATAGATAGATAGATAGTCACCAATATGTGTGCAGATGCTATAAGAACTGCTGCAAAATAATGAATAAAACTATAAAAATTAATTCTTCGAATATTTTAGGTTGTCTAACGTACTGAGCTAGTGTGAAAAAAAAAAAACATGCGCACCGGGCAACATCGATAGGTATAAGCAGACTAACCTAGAGAGGTACGATAACATACAGTACGTGAAATAGATATGAAAATTTACTTGTATTTACAGATGGTACTGTCAATGCAGGGTATTATTTAGAGTAGATGAAAAGACCATATTAAATACGTCTTATGCTCACAGATTAAAATCACCTCAACTAACTAACTATATATAGATATATATATATATATATATATATATATATATATATAATGAAAATATGTTGGAGGATTTTTGTAAATCTATTGGTAATATCATATTTCGCGGTTTTCTTAAAGACCACTCATCAGGCCAAATTCATACAATAATGAACAGGTTCAAATTATCCAGACAAAAAATGTATCAAAGTTGTGGAAGAAAAAGAAAAAAAAAAGGAAAAGAGAAGAAAAATGAGGAGTAAGGTTATATTTACAGTGTTAGATATTAGCGTCCGTATATTATCTAGAAAGCAAGTTTGATGAAGGCAACTGTTAGTCTGATATATCTATGTATAAAGCCACCATTTTTGCGGATGAGGACCCCCTGCCCCCCCCCCCAAAAAAAAAGAACATACATAGAGATATCAGCAAGAATTTGGAAGCAAAGATATTATGATCATCGGCACTCATTTTCCAACGCCGCCTTTAAACACCAAACCATTCTCTCGAAAAAAATATTGGAAATTAAAAGACGGAGGACTCACCCAACAAATTAAATGGGGGATCATTAAACATGATCAAACTCCCAACAACTACATCGGGAGATGTAATTTATGCTTGAAGAAAAAAATAGCTGTAATCAAATATAAAAGTCCCAATGAACTATTAAAGCAGAGAAAAGAACACATTTTTAAATATAGACATAAAAATAGGTATAGGATTCCATAACAATAATAAAGCTAAACTTAAAAAAACTGATTTGAAAAAAAACTCTAGAATTTCCCGTTAATGACTATTTACCCTTAAATGTTTTTATCAGTTATTGTTATCATATTTACTTTACTATTATTTTGTTATTATTATTATTATTAGTAGTAGTAGTAGTAATAGTAGTAGTAGTAGTTAATTTTTAATTTTATAAAATAGTATAATTTAAAAATAATATTTTTATTGTATTTTTTTAAATAGTATTTTTTCGGTAATGTTTATCAATTATTTCTATCATATTTAATTTAAACTTTATTATTATTACAATTATTATTAATATTGTTATTACTTAAGCAGTACTATTATTCTGTTATTATTAATACTAATATGTTTTATGAAATAGTTCTTTCGTTATGTGATAATAATAATACATTATCAACGTTAGAATAGGAAAAACCTAGCAATTGAATTGTTCTAGTGAGAATTCAAATCCTAAGTCTTAATGTCATGCATCTTAAAATAGCCCAAAAATTCAAGTCAAAACATTCTGATTCTCGCAGCAATTTGTAAATCTAGACCTAGGCCATCTTGCCGTCTAGATAGAAAGTACATTCGTTAATGTATATCACTGTAAATACAACCTCCTCACTCCTGTTTTATCTTCTTCTCTTTTTTGCTTTTTTTTCTCTTATTTTCATATATTTTTTGTCTGGATATTTTTTAACCCAGTTTTGTGGTATGAATTTGGTCTGATGATCGGTCTTTAAGAGAGCGGCTAAATAAACTATTACGAATTGGATTTAATCCCCTGTAGAATTTACCCTACCAGGTAATAAGGATTTTACTCTTTATATATATATATATATATATATATATATATATATATATATATATATATATATACCAATGAATAAGGAACGAAGAAAATAATTGCAAAGTTCAAAACATTAATTTAGAACAGGGCTCAATATAAAAATAGACCAATGGTTATTTATTTTTTATTATATTTTATAACATGCAAAACATACAAAATATTACAAAATTGTACATTTTCTTTCGACATTGAAAAAACAATGTTTCATCAAGATGAGATATTGTTCATATAATATCGAAACAAAATCTACAATTTTGTTGTAGTTTGTACATGTTCTAAAGTATAATTATTAATAATAATTATATATATATTCAGGTTTCATTAAAAATGATAGACATAGTGATATAGTTAAGTTTTTGTATAAAAGACGCTAAATTCAGCCTCCATATAAGAGCGCCCATAGCTTAGAGGTAGAATCACCGACTGGTGTCAAAACGGTAGGGCTTCAATCCTGGCTAGAAACAATCGGATGTTGCAACGTACTGTTTTACCGCGAAACATATCTATCTGTAGATGACTATATATATACCTTGCAATTAACTAACTTTTAAAGAATTTTTTAAATTAGATTTTCTTCTACTTTATAATTAAAGGTTTTGGAATGTTTAGGTTAGAAATAGAAATTACTATTGTAGTATACTAAGGTATAATATAGATAAGACAAACAAACAAGTATTTTGTGGGCCATTTATTTTAGTAAAATAAATTTTAATTTTTAAGTTATATCGGAAAACAAATTATAAATGAAATATTATAATTAATTATATTTTAACGAATGTTCTCGATGTTTACATAAAAACGATCAATTTGTCCCTACGGTTTAGTAGTTCCCCATTTTTAGAAAACCTTAAAATCTAAAGCTTTTCACTCAGGCACATGGAGCTGATGTCTTAGATCGACATACAAACTCTAGTTTTTTTCCAGAATTTTCCATTTTACTTTGGGAGTTTGTTTAACTTCAAAAAAATACTCAGAAAGTGATGTTTTGGTTTCGGTACGAGTTGTTTTCTTTTTTTTAGGAAGTTAAGTGCATATAACAACGCTGTTTAAAAGTATTCTTAGAAGAACCAATGTAAAGTTTTTAATAGTTGAATTTTCATTTGATGTTATATTACATTAGTACGCAATAGAATTTATAGGACACATATTGTCTAGTTGGCAATTGTTAGGATTACTGCAATTAGATAATTTTGTATTTATTGTTATTTTCATGATTTGGATAGTTATTTTTGTTTTGGTTTACATGCTGATTTAAGATTTATTATTATGATTTTTAATGGTTTTTCTAGATTATTTATAAAACTATAACATAAGTCAGGGATATTTTTATTAAAAACAACTACTTAGAACTACTAAGGGAAAATGTTTCTTAATTAAATTGAGAAACGTCAGCCCTATCTTGGTGCTAACAAAATGGTTAAAAAGATGTGTATATCAAATTATATTTTTATTGTTATTTTTTAATTTTTTATAGTTACATTTTTTATGTAATTGATATCGTGGTTTTGTAGCCGCTATTCTTGAGAGCATTATTATAAAAAGTTTATGTGTATGAAATATTAATTCACTAGAAGATTTTACTAATTCTATATTCTATGGCGGAGGTTATACGTTTGATTATACTTAGAGGGATGTTTAGACTTTTGGTGGATGTATTATGGATATCTGTTGGGTTTTATGTATAGTCGATAAGTTCAATTTACTGAGTCTAGTTTAACATCGAGGAAGTTTACTAATTTTGAATTACTGTTGATTATTACTTTCAAATTTACACTTTAGAATTCTCTATGGATTTTTTTCAATTGGTTTTAAATTTGTGGTATTCTGTACTATCATAAGTCCATCATTTTTATATAACCTTATGTCATGCGTGTTTATGTTATGGTGTGCAGTAAGATTGTATAGAGTAAATAAACCAATGAGGGCCTAACGCTCACATTGTAAGGTCAAATTGGTTGTGAGAATAATTTTTTATCCATTGTTTTTGATTGGGGATAAGAATGGGTGTCTTCGTGCCATTATAATATCGTATTCATCCTGAGTTAAGTATGAATTATTTGTGGCGGATTCCAATGCCACTGTGGAAAGGTTTTTGGAAATTGATGGGTAATAATCAGCTAGGTAAAATTGTATTAAAGAACATTAGTTTAATCCGTTATATTGCAAAAATGTTTGATTTTGTTCTTAATCCAATCTATCTAAACATATTTATAAATGGAACTTTGTCAATGTATGAATGTGTGTGCGCGTGTGTGTCTGTGTCTCTGTATGTGTGTGTATCCGTTACCTATAGACTCTGAAACGGCTGAACCGATTTTCTTGAAAATTTACACAGTTGTACTATAAGCGTCTGCGAGTGTTCTTAGCTAGGTTTTGTGTCGAGGTACTCCAGATAAATATCAAAAATCGATCATCGAAAAAATCAGGTTATAGAAGGAGTTATCAAATTTGATACACTCATAGACAAAGACATAAGAAACGATATTCAGAAGTTTCGAAGTTGCAGAAAATCGATAATATATATACACAAAAGGCAAGATGTTTGTGTGTGTGTCTGTTTATATGTCTGTATGCCTTTTATACAAATCTACAATTTTTATCCGATTCTCACCAAACTTCACTCAAATATTCTTTAGTCTGAGTCTGAGCTCCAGAACCATGCATTAATTTTAAAGCTTTCATTACATCCAAGCAATGCCGTGCTATACTTCTAGTCTAAAATAATTATACTGATTTTACCAATTTCTGGCCTAGTTGGGTTAATAAATTTAGTGCCCAGATTTGTCTCAAAATTAGGTTTGTGATGTTTTAAAGTTATGTAAGCTACTTTGGTACAAAGTTTGCTAACTTTTTCACTAATTTTTAGTTTTTCAGTAATAGTTTGCTTGTAGTATTTATCTTTTCAACTAAATAAAGTGAGTTATTATTTGCTATTTTATAATGTTTTGTCATTTTTTTTAATAAAGTTGTGTAATCCGTAGTGGTAATTTTACAGAAGTTAGCTGTTTTGTCAGACTTAACAAATACCTTGGCTGTCCGTTTTACGTAAATATCAAAAATATTTTTGTTAAAATTTAATTAATTAAAATGCTTCATTCATAACTTATAATATACCTTAGTATACCATAATTATTAAACCCTGATTCTAAACTAAGCATTCCAGCCTCTTTACTTATGAGGTAGTATCATATCTAATTAAAAATACGAAAATACAACCTGCTGTTAAAATTATTGCCTACCAATTTAAATAATCTATGGCCCCACTATGTATCTTATTCAGATAAAATTAAAAAGTGACATGTCTAGGCCATCATGCTTCCTTTCGCGACCCAGATCTTCAAACTCTATAGGAACTTTTGGAGTTTGAAAATCTATTAACTGTAGCGGGAATTTGTTTCTCGATACAGTTAATACTAGAAAAAATTCCCTCTGCTTTTAATAGGATAAATAAATTATTCTCTAATAGAAAAACATTTAATGATAATAAAATCTTTTATAATAACGCTCTTAAAAAGTAGGTTTAAATAGAAATTATTCTATCTAAATTCTCATCATGAAACTGGTATTTATAAGTCTAAAAACAGATAAAGAAACTTTTATGGTTCAACCCCGTTTTTGCCAATACCGTTTGAATAGGTGTTGTGTTTTCTTGTCTCTATATATTGTTATGTAGCCAAGTATAAATGAATAACTCAACAACAGAATCAGAATATAAGTTGTATTCCGCGGAAAGACTGTTAGTATGTACAGAAGTGATTAGTACTATTTACAATAGAAAGATACAAGAGTCCAATCCGTCGTAAGACGTGTGTATACGTGATTACTTCCGGAACGCCACCGGAAGTGTGACTAACTCTTCACTGACTCGCACTGACTTCAGTAACTCATTAGAGACTCTCAAGTGACTCTCTACGACTGTATTTACTAGCCTTCCCACGTAGGCTGGATGTGACACATGGACATTTTATAGTGGGTATTCACGGCCATATAGCCGGGCCAAAAAATGTCTGTCAATTTTTCCCCAGTCGTGGTTCTACCCTTCGGCGGAACCGCGACTAGGTTATTGCTCTCTGCTCGGAAGCAGAGAGCGCCCTCTACCCGAGGGCAGAGTGCTGACAGTGTCGTAGAGTCGTCAGTCTAGTGACTCTCTACTACTCCCTTGTAGAGAATCCACCATTGCTATATATAGCAATGGGAACAGTCCATTTGTAGTCAAATAGGAGCGGCGCCCTAACATATATATATATATATATATATATATAAAGCAATCGGAGTGTAACCGTACTGATGAGCTGTGATACAGCGAAACAGATCTGTCTGCGGATGACTATATATATATATATATATATATATATATATATGTATACATATATATAGTACGTTGACAAACATATGATCTTTTATAAAGTACCAAATGTTTCCGGTGGTAACAAATCGAACCATTCTTGATTAATCACCGGAGAAAATCCCATCAAGCAAAATATCAAACATATTTGTTTTTGTGGTGTGAAATTTAGGAATGTTCATTCGCTCTGTGTTTGAATAGCTATTTTAGATGTTACTTACGTTACTTCCAAGTTGTGGCTGCTCTAAAGATTATGCGTTATATATTTGTCAATGCTTGTTATTATTGCATATTTTAGTTCTATATTTGCATAGCTTTCACATATTTTTGAATTGCAAAACTTGAAAGTCAGTACGTTATGAAGCTGTCGGTGAGTTTATCTGCATTTAATCACGGGGAAATAAAAATTAATTTCTATATTTTATTTTTACGCAAAGATTACAAAGTTAAGTTATTAAAGAGAGAGATTAATTCAGACAACAACGACCAAAAGGCGCCTGGTTCGAATGAAGCACTATAAAATGAATAAATACTATATAGTAAATAAATACAAGCGCCACGTACGCCAATGTTTTCAACGGACACAGCACAAAGAAGAAGAAGAAGAAGAAGAAGAAGAAGAAGAAGAAGAAGAAGAAGAAGAAGAAGTGAAAACATTTCTTTCTCCTTCCCTGTCACCGGTACATGTGTGAGGGAAATATTGATTTGTTGTTCTTGTTTAGCGGCATACTAACACCTCTATGGGTCCTTTAATGGTGAAATGCAAATATTTTGATAGTAATCTTATATATTTATATTTTTGTAGATAAAATACATTAATGATACAAATCTTACAAATTATCCCATAGCTGGAGAGATGGGGTGGATTCATAACTTTCCAAGTCTATTTCTTCTCTAGGTTAGTTGCTTATGTGCTAATTTTTTTTATTGTTAAACAAGTCTATCAAACCTTAGATATTAATAGTGAAACTTCATCTCTTGATTAGGTATGTGGGAAGGATTTAAGAGATTATGGTATTTCTGGACAAATTTGTTCTTTCTTATCAAATTGCAAAATAAATTCCGTTTTGAATGGCCATACTTCTAGGTCCTTTTGCATTAATGCAGTTGTTCTCCAGGGCTATATACTTAGATCTATGTTTTTCGTAATTTTCATAAATGACCTTCCTGGAAGGCATCAGTTTTCAGCACTCTGTCTATGCTGAAGATGCAAGCTATTACTCCTGACCGACTCGATGATCTCAAATTAGCAGCTGATACCCGTGAAAGAAAAATTATCTGTAATCAGTCGTTAAAACAGAGCAAGAAGTGAATTGTTAATTTTATCACCTCTAAATCGAAACTGGTGTATTTCAAGTGTCTTAGAGAAACCTTTTTATTTTCTATCTGTATTATGATGCTAACTTCTAGATGAGTAAATCATTGTACATTCTCGAAAAAAAAACTTTTTTTGTACTTAGCCGAAAGAGAAATATTATATGGCATCAAATGCGAAGTCTGCAGCTATGAAATCTGCTTCACTGTGTTGTGCTATTTTTTTTTTTCGGTAAAATGTATCTTAGATATTTATAAGTCTACTATCCGTTCTTGCTTTGAATATTCCTGCCACATCTGATCTAGTGATTCTGCTATCTAATTAGAGATTATAAATAAAATCCAAAGAAAATATGCTCTGTTATTAGCCTGACCTGGCATATCGGCTTCAGTCACTTTAATACCGTGAATCCTAGCTTTTCTGTCTTTTCTATAAATACTTATGTAGTAATTTTTCTGGTTAATTTTTCTAAATCAAACCTATAGTTTATGAATTTAAACGCAGTACTAGATTGGTAGGATGTGCCTTGTTGTGCAAGGCATATCGACGCGAAACGAGAAATCGGAGAGCCGAGTTCGAATTCCTGTTGAATTTGTTTTATTCACTTATGCGCAGATACCGTTAAGAAATGTATTGATTTGTAACGTTTCCCTCCATCTATAAGTTAAATAAAAAGAAGAACAGACTCGGTTCCATAGTTTTGGGTGGTAACCAGTCAACCACAGAAAGTAATGGCAACCTACTGCGGAAAAATCTTCTATTTTGAAACATGATCGTCCAAGCGGGTATCATGTACAGTACTTAACTTACTGACTAGATTTGTAGTAAGATCTCATCGATTTGCAGTTAAAATGGCTAGACGTAATCGTAAATTACATGTTAACATTTCCTTGGATCACATTTCTTGTTTGTGAAAATCTTGCTTCCCAGTCATCTTCTGAACTTCAAAATGTTAAAAGCATGTTATCTTCTCTCTTCATAATTCTTGTTCTTTTAAAGTCCCCAGTCTTTTAAAGCATCAGTCAGTTAAGTGCCATACGTGATACACGCTTGGGAGATCATGTCTCGAAAGAGACATGACTGACTGGGCAGGAGATTATCGCGCAGTAGGTTGCCATTGCTTTCTGCGGTAGACTGGTTGCCGACCAAGACTATAGAACCCAATCTGTCCTGTTATTTAACCCATAACTGGAAGGAAGAGACGGATTAATACCTTTCCCAAGGGCATTTGCGCGTAAGTGAATGCAATGAATTCAGCTGGATTTCGAACTCGGCTCCCCGATTTCTCGTTCCGTGCCGATATCCAATGCACCACAACGCACATATTTGCCTCATAGTAGAGAATACGAGAAAAGTATATTAGTAACACTTTTCGTCTTAGTAGCTTTATTGCCTTGCTTGGGGTGGAATGATTAAAAAGAATTATGAGTGAATATAATAAACCCAACTGTAATGGAAACCCAGCTGTCCGATTAACAGTACCTTTTATTCATTATACCTCCCGCATTTACAAGCCTATAGCACTTGCTATTCCTAAGCAGTCATCCATATAAGTACTGACAAGGCTTGACGTTGCTCAACTTAACTAAACAAGCAATAGATTCCTGTTTAAACCCACTTTATTTAAGATCGTTATTATAAGGTATATTATTATCACTAAATATTTTTCTATTGGAGGATAACTACAGCTGCAATATCAGATAATATTAATTTCTTAAAATATTGTTTCATTATGCTATGAAGAACCATTGGTAGAAATAAATACGTGGGAACGCACGACTGAGTTTGCACACTAGTGCGTATATTATTCAGACGTGTATATAAATATTTTAAGCGCTGGACTGTTTTGTAGTGTCAGTACTATTACATAGAAATGAATTGTGGACAATCTCCTCATAGATGAAGAGCAGAATTTTGGCATGGGGATTTGAAGGATGCTGGAAATACGATAGCCTGAAGGTTTGATTAAGAGAGAAGTGCTAAGAATAATAGAAACTAAAAGAAAACTTACAATTATAATTTATACACAACGCCGAATATAAACTTTAGATTATTTATTCAACAAAGCTGAATGTCAGCATGTAAACAGCCTTTTATAAGCAGGGTAATTAGTATTGGGATTAATACTGGGATGTGTTGCAGTAGATATCGACTCAGAACGATAAGTCGGGGAGCCGAGTTCGAATTCCAGTCGAATTCCTTGCATTTACTTATGCACAAATACCAATGGGAAAGCTATTAATCCGTCTCTTTACTGCAGTTATGAGTTAAATAATAAGACAGATTGGTTTCTGTAAACTTAGCTGGCAACCGGTCTACCGTTGAAAGCAAAGACATCCTACTCCTGGATAATCTTCTGCTCAGTTAGTCATATCTCTTTCGAGACATGATCACCCAAGCGTGTATCTCGTATGGCACTTAACTGATCGGTTAATATTAAAATGTGTAGGATGGGACAGAGTGCTAATAGCCGACACAGAAAGAAAACTACAAGACCTTCTAAAAAAAGGTAGATGAAGAAAGTCGAAAGAAAGGACTACAAATAAACTACAAGAATACCGAATGTTTGGTCATCAGCAAACATGCGGTCTGCAGAATGTGAATTACAGGTTGGGGATACAAAAATCAAGCAAGTAAAAATTTAAAATACTTTGGAAGTGTTCTGACAGAAGACGGAAAATGCAACATTGAGATCCGAAGGTGAATTGGCATGAGGAAGGGTGATTTCCAGAATCTCAGCAGAATATTAAAGGACAAGAAAATTTTGCTAGAAAAGAAAGAAAGAGTGTACTAGATTGCAAAGTGACGTTTGTTCTTCAATATGGCAGCAAATACTGGAAAATATCATCAAAGAAAGAAACTTGAAGCAACTGAAATGTGGTTCTACAGAAGGATGCTGTGGATATCACGGATCGAGCATGTGAGCAATGGTTGAGGTTTTGGAAAATATGGAAATTAAAAAAAACATTAGGAAAAAACAACTGAAGTTCCTGGGACATGTGATGAGGAAGAAAGGCATGGAGAATCTGATACTCACAGGTCAAATAGAGGAAACGAGAGACAGGGGAAAATAGCGAATTACATTTGACAGTTCTGAGCAAGTGGATGGCAGAGTGGCGTTTGGGTGGGGTGATAGGAGAAAGCGTGCTAAAAGACATCATGGATATGGAGACGTGGAAGCCCATGATCGTCTACGTCCTTAAGGAAGAAAGCATATAGAAGAAGAAGAAGAAGAAGAAGAAGAAGAAGAAGAAGAAGAAGAAGAAGAAGAAAGAGACAATTGGACACATAATGTGGAAAGACAACGTAATTTGACGCAAAGACGGAGAGAGTAAATAACTGATAGAAAAGAATATTGTAACAAGGATTCAGAGAGAAAGTGAAAAGAAATCTTACTAAGATCTAAAAATGATAGGAGGTTGTGAAGAGTCATAATCGCTCACATCCTGAAGAGAAACGGCACATAGAAGTAAAGAAATATACAGTGTGCCATATTAAGTTCGTGTGCACTTATATAATTTATAAATTATTTATGCACACGAACTTTATGGACACCCAGTAAATCACTCAGTTAAGTGCCATACGTGATACACGCTTGGGCGATCGTGTCTCGAAAGACATGACTGACTGGGCAGAAGATTATCCCGCAGTAGGTTGCCATTGATTTCTGCGGTAGACTGGTTGCCGTCCAAAGGCTATAGAACCCAATCTGTCTTGTTATTTAACACATAACTGGAAGGAAAAGACGGATTAATAGCTTTTCCAAGGGTATTTGCGCGTAAGTGAATGCAATGAATTCCGGTGGAATTCGAACTTGGCTCCCCGATTTCTCGTTCCGAGCTGATATCCAATGCACCACAACGCACATCCTACCCAGTATATACAAATGCATAAATATAGAACGGTGGTTTTCCCCACATAAATATATGGAGATTAGAACAATGTAAGGTTAAATTTTCTTAATGACTTTCGAAAACGCAGCTCGACAGACGACAATTATACTATATAAAATTAAATAAATAAAATGTATCAAATAAATATAGCGTATCTAAACTTATTTATAAAGGAATCTTTGTGTGTGTGTGTGTGTGTGTGTGTGTGTTATCCGTTACCTATAGACTCCGAAACGGCTGAACCGATTTTCTTGAAAATTTACAGTGTTGTGCTATAAGCGTCTGCGAGTGTTCTTAGCTAGGTTTTGTGTCGAGGTACCTCCGATAAATATCGATAATCGAAAAAATCGGGTTATAGAAGGAGTGGTCCGATTTTAATCAAATTTGATACACTCATAGACAAAGACATAAGAAACGATATTCAGAAGTTTCAAGGTTGCAGTTCTTACAATAGTGCAGAAAATCCATAATATATATATATATATAAATCGAGATCAGGAAATCAAAATTTGACTTACATCCATTCATTTTTCTTTCAGTCTACGGTTTCGCTTTAACTGGAAACAACTATTGCTTTTTAGTCTTTCGGGCCAACGTCCAAAGAGTCTGAGCTCCAAGACCATGGATTAGTTTTAAAGCTTTCATTACACCCGAGCAACGCCGGGCTATACTGCTAGTATAGTCACAGGAAGAGAAGCCTAAAATGCCAATTACTTGTCGAGGATAGTAAAATGAAGCAAATACAGAAATTTAAATATCTCGTAAGTGTTTTCACAAAGAAAAGAAAATGCGACACTGAGATCCGAAGCCGTATTAGAATGACCAAGGACGCATTCCAGAAGGTAAGCAGAGTACTGAGAGACAGGAAAATTTCGTTGAAAACAACGATTACTGAAATATTACTTGATATCAATCCTCTTATATGGCAGCGAATGCTAGACAATCTCATCGAATATGAAGAAGAAACCCCCAACAAAAGAAATGTGGCTCTACAGAAACATATTGAGAATACCATGGACTGAACATGTGAACAACAACGAGGTTTTGACGAGAAAGGAAACAAAAAAGAAAAAATATATTTTACATCAAGAAGAGAAAGTTTAAATTCCTGGGACGCGCAATAAGGAAGGATGGCTTGGAGAATCTAATACTCACATGGCGGATAGATGGAAAGAGAGACCGGGGAAAACAGCGTGCGACCTACTTGACGGACTTAAACAAATGGATAACAGAGCAAGGTTTGGAAGAAATAACAGGACAGCAACAAGGAAAGGAAGATGTGGATGGCCGTGATGGCTTACGTCCCGAAGAGAAATCCATAGGAAATAATATAGGACTATAGATACAATGTCATTAATTATTTAGAAATTACTGTGTTTAGGTTTCGGTTGGGAAAATAAACTTAGCAGATACGGAATTCGGAAGATCGTACCGCGGGCTGTGCTATCCGTCAAAAGGTAATTAATTTTGATTGATCATTCAAGGGCTTCGTGGCTAAGCGGTGTAAAAGTGTGCTTGTCTATATGGTTTTCCCTATATAATGTTAATGCAACTCGGAACTCTACCAAATGATACAGTTTCTTTATTAATGACTCAAAAATTCTAGACCGGTAGATGACAAGTATAGTGTCCAAAAAATTAAACATATTTACTCAATCCTGTGAAATACATTTATGCATTCCAGAACATAAGTTGAGTAGAGTATTGAGAGCCAAGAACATTTCGCTGAAATCAAAGAACAGAATATTGGATTGCTGTGATGTCTGTTCTTCTATATGGCGGTGAATGCTAGACAATCACGTCAAAGATGTAGGAGAGACTTGAAGCAACAAAAATAGGGTTCTACAGAAGGATGTTGAGCAAATATGTGAGCAACCATGAGGTTTTGGAGAGGGTGGAAACGAAAAGAAAGCTAATACTTAAAATTAACAAGAAGACGGCAGATGTTACTGAAACATATAATGTGAAAAGAGGGCTGGGAGAATTTAATACTCGCAGGTAATATAGAGAGAAAGAGAGACAGGGAAAAGCAACGAGTAAAATACTTGATGGGCTTGAGCATTTGGATGGCAGAGCGGTGTTTGTTGGCGTAACAAGCGAAAGTCTGTTTAAGAGCAACTAGAGATAAAGAGATGTAGAAGTCCATGATAGTCTACGTCCTGAACGGACACGGCACATAAAAAAGAAGAAGAAAAGAACATTGACGTTTGTGACCACACAGACTCACATGCCCACAGACACACACTCACACATACAGACACATAAAACCTTGACTCGTTAGATGATGTAAATTTACTATGTCTATTTCAGACCGTTCAGAAAGAGACAATGTAAGTCAATTTATATTGTTGAAATAAATTCTGGTTTATAAGTCTGACTATATATTGAGTTTTCCTCTCAATAGTATATATATATATATATATATATATATATATATATATTAATGAAGGTTTCATTGAATAATATACACAAGTTTTGTCTATTAATTTTGTGTAGGGATCCATTCATACTGTCTGATATACTTCATGGTGATATCGTTGAAAGACAACAAAAAATCACAGTAATTGTTGATTTTTTATCAAGTCTAAGCTTTCGGTTCACATAAGCCATTATCAAAGAGTAAATATTAATACACAGTAAACAAAGAACATTTAAGTTATTAACAATAAAGAAAATTAAATTGAAAATATAAGTCCATCCCTACAGTGGCGGATGGCCGAAGACAGTGAAAAAATAGTGGCGTTGTGGTCCCTGATCTGATTACAGGCATTTGATATATATATATATATATATATATATATATATATATATATATATATATATAACTGCAAAAGGATATCTAATCTGTGATGGAATGAAGAAGGAAATGGCTAGTGAAATTTAATGTTTCCATAACGAAGCTGCTCCCTTTTAACCATCATAGAGAAACTTTCTTTCCCAATACATCTCTATGGATGACACTAGTCCCCTAGAAAGAAGCACACTGCGCCTCTTTACCTCACTCACTATAGCTAAGAAAATTGGGAAACTCTGTTGTGTCAGAAAGTTTTTTCTCGTCAAAATCAATCTAGCACTTTTATAAATTTACTATCAGTATAGCCCGGCGATGCTCGGGTGTAATGAAAGTTTTAAAACTAATCCATGGTCCTGGAGCTCAGACTTTTTAACGTTGTAACGAAAGACTAAAAAGCAATAGTTGTTTCCAGTTAAAGCGAAACCGTAGACTGAAAGAAAAATGAATGGATGTGAGTCAAATTTTGATATCCTGGTATCGATATCAAATAAGTGTTTTTCGTCGTAAACTGAATTTTGAAGGCTAAATAAGTCCTCTGAGTAAATGGTATCATGGCTGAGACTAAGAACTACAATTATACCTACGTAGAGCCAAACCGAAGCAAAAAGGGCTGAAAAAATACAGACATACAGGCAGATAAGCAGACACACACACAAACATCTTGCCGTTTACATATATATATATATTATCAATTTTCTGAACTATTGTAAGAACTGCAACCTTGAAAATTCTGAATATCGTTTCTTATATCTTTGTCTATGCATGTATCAAATTTGATTAAAATCGGAACCACTCCTTCCATAACTCGATTTTTTCGATTATCGATTTTCGATATTTGTCGGGGTATCTCAATACAAAACCTAGCTAAGAACACTCGCAAACGCTTATAGTACAACTTTGTAAATTTTCAAGAAAATCGGTTCAGCGGCTTTGGTGTCTATAGGTAACCTCACACAGACAGAGACATATACAAACACACACAGAGACAAAGTTCCATTTAAAAATAAGTTTAGATCATTCTTTTGTGCATTGAATATTGTTACTATATCTGGTCAAGTGTTACTGTTATTTATTATTAAAATCCTCGATGAAATCCAAAGGAGAATCTGCAACATATAAGATCCTGAATTTAGCAGCTCGATTTCAGTCACTTTCTCCTCGCTTTCCTCCCTTACGTATACTTGGAACACCTTTCCGTATACTTGTTTCTCTGACAGCTACAATCTCCAAAATTTTAAATGCAACACCAGTTGCCATATTGTATCTCCCTAAATCCCACCTACCTCTTTAAATCACATCCACCTCCATAATGCCATCCACCTCTTATTCTTTCTTCGACATCCCTGAATCTTGTTTTTCTCTCATTGTCATCTTCAGCAGCCACTCTTGAAACAGGGTAAGGCTGTCTGAAACATTTAGTGATTTGATGGGTAAAAAAATTGATTTAGTTCAATTTTTTCAAAGCTATCAGCATCCTGGTGGCTCTGCAATAGCCACGTGAACCAGTTCTCAACTTGAAATTCAAGTGAGTTGGGATCAATGTCCTCTTCTTTCAGGTTGTGCTTCAATGTAGCTTTGTAACATTTCTGTTAGCCATCTCTATTACGTCGACCTGTCTGTAATTCTCCAAAGACGATTTTTTTTTTGGGAATACTTACATCAGCCATGCGAATGCAATATCCAGTTCAATATACTTGACTTTTCATAATCAGAGTCTCAATGCTTGTAGATCAAGCAGCTTCGAGTACTGGCGAGTTTGTTCGTCTCTCTTCCCAGATGATTTTCAAGATCCGTTTAAGGCTTCAGATATAATTTTTTTTCAGAAACATTGAGGCATCGTCGGTAAGTAACCCAGATCTCACAGCCGAACAGAAGTGTTGCAATGATCAATGCATTATAAGCCATAATTTTTGTATTAATTGTCAACTTAAAGTTGTCAAAAACTCAAATTCTGAATTTTTTAAATGCCGTACCCGCACCGCGTAGACTGCATCGGGCTTTGTCATCTAGATTTATTTTTTTGTTAAAAATATATATCTTTTCTTGTTAAGATTGTAGGAGAAATGCCCAACCTGTTCCAGGGGTTTGGCATCAACCATGCTTGAAATGGGTAATGACTGTTCTCGTCCAGTTTTATTCATCTCTCATTGCAAGCCCTGCTCACCAGTAGCAGTCCTGCTTTGATTGAGGTGAAATGGATATATATATATATATATATATATATATATATATATATATATATATATATAAAAGCAATCGGAGTCTAACGGTACTGATGAGCTGTGATACAGCGAAACAGATCTGTCTGCGAATGACTATATATATATAATGCTAGACAAACACACACAACCATATATACATATACATATGTGTGTGTGTGTGTGTGTGTGTGTGTGTGTGTGTGTGTGTGTGTGTGTGTGTGTGAAAAGTGTATGTATATAATTATAAATATCAATACATATATGCAATTTGGTATATATATTATATTATTTATATATTATATATGCGTGGTACCTATTTGAAAGCGCTCAATATCAATGATAGAACTGACAAAAATACACCAATATACACAGCCTTACATATAGCCAATTTTTTAAAAAGATTAATCAATTTGTCTGGTCATCGAAAGAGCGTGAAACCCAGGGTTACAAACTCATATCTATCTATCTATCTATCTATCTATCTATCTATCTATCTATCTATATATATATATATATATATATATATAATTTGTTATATTTATTGAAGAAAAAATATTAATGCCGAAAATAAACCTTTCAATAATAAACATCAGTAAAATAAGATATTTACTTCAAGGCAAGTGTTACTTTCCACCATAGCCCACTCTCAAACCAGAGTTACCACTTACTTAATGGACACTATTTTTAGGTTAATGGGATCTGTGACAAGTAGGTGGATGAGGAAAATAGTGTGAATATAACACTGCATTGTTGAACTGATTCATGACAAAGGATGAAAAAGTTAATATTTTACAAGAATATTAATTCACCTGATATGTTAGCGGAAGTGAACACCCTAAATCATAGCCAATAACGTAACATTACCCCACAAAAAATGTTTGGGACGTGTTTTTTTTTTTTTTTTAATCAGTTAACGCCAAACAAGGCCACTAAGATTCACGGGAGCTGCTGGACATGAAAAAGAATGAGAAGATCTTAGAAGGGACCAAAGACTCTTTCCTAAACAGGAAACAAGGGATGAATTATTACTCCTTTTAATAGACCGGGAGTATGTTTAAACCGGGCAAAAAAATTTCAATAAATTTCAATAAATTGAGTCCGGTTAAAACCATATCCTGTCGGCGACAGTTTTAACCGGCACATTTTTATCACTTATGACTAAATTATAATTATAAATTAAAATTTTAGAATGTAAAAATCTCACCTAAATTACGAAAGTACACACTTTAAGTAAATTGTCACAGTGTATGGAAAAAAAAAGAAAACAGATTAACCTTTACCAGTAGGATATCAGTGAAATTACTTCCATTCAGTGTTACAATTATATCAAATATTTACTCTCAGCAATTAAAGTTTTACATTCTACTTGATAGAAAAAATGTCACTGCTCCATTATAATAATGCTTAGTGCCGTTCAACAATATTTCTCGAACTGGAGTGAGAATTTTTTAAAATTTCATTTACATCAAATATTCTGCCACCAGATCAACATTTATTCTGAAATTTCCCAAACCAATTTCAGCAAATAGTTCTTAAACTAATGAAGAGTTTTGTTTATTTAAAGTTTAATCCGTCAAAACAATAGCCCTCCTTTGAAAACTCAAATTCAATGCTCAAATACAGCTGAAGCATGACACTATAAATAATGGTCGATTCAATAATGATTATATCGTATCCCTACCTATTTTTCAAATTTTCCTGACTTTAAATTTGGAAATGATTTACGCAACAATCAAATATAGATAGCCAGGTAGGTAGATAGATAGATAAATAGATAGGAAAATACTAAGATAGATAGATAGATAGATAGATAGATAGATAGATAGATAGATAGATAGATAGATAGATAGATATCTGCCTCTTCCTCTTTTGTTAAAGGTTGTAACTTCTAGGCTGGCAATGCAAGAAATGCGTTGGCTTTTATGCTTTCAACTTTCTCTTAACGATGGTTACGAAGCCTTCCAGTAAGCCTACTTTTATTTGATAATGTCTTGCACTGAACCATTTGTTATGCGAATAATGTAGGTGATACCTAGGACCATTCTGTAGTTTCTCATTTCTTCATTTCATTCTACACCGCCATATTTCTGCGGTTAATGTCCATTATTTGTTGACGTACAGAATATTTTAGAACGACTGAGCTTTGATCTCAGGCAAATGTTCTTGCCTTTTCAGATGTGTTTTTAGATTTGAGTCAGCTGGCACTGTTTGTAGTCCTCTTGAATTTTTTCTGTTCTAAAGCTGATCACTTATTAAGATTTTACTAGCTTGTTACAGAACACCGACTTTTAACTTGATTGAGGGTACTTGATCATTGTTTAAAATGAGTTTCTAGTTTTTTCGTCATCATTTCCCATGCCATATATTGAAAATATTTTGGTGGGTATTCATCAGACCGAAGATTTCCTTTTCTGAGGTAAATGGATAATCTTTATCATCTTCGAGGTAAAGTAGTGCGATGTTTTGATTTCCGATGCTGACTGTACCTGGGTATTCTGTAGGGAGACAAAGGACTGCATTGACTTACAATGACTTATTTGCAGAACAGCTTTCCGATGAATCTCTTGAACATTACTTACTTTTTTGCCTTAGACCTACTAGATCAATTTATATAAATTTTATATTGATTCATTCACAATGCTTTGTGGAAAACACACACACACACACACACACACACACACACACACACACACACACACACACACACACACACATATATATATATAATATTTTTTCATTCCGAATTTAGCCGATTATGTAACAATGTTTTCCAATTCTTGCCATCTTCAATGTTTTTTATCAACATATTTTCCAACTTTCTTTGCGAACACATTGCAGGAAATTTCAGAACGAATAACTGCAAGTTTAAAATAACAGAGGAGCTTGTGAACAATTGAAAATGTTTACAATATTTTGCTAGTTACTCCAATATTTTTATTTTATAGATTTATTTTTTATTTTTGAATATTCTGAGTTAAATGTAACATTTGATTTTTTGATTATGAAGAAGCAGTTTGTAAATTTTACGACTGCCGAAATAAATTCCGGATTCATAACCGTTTCATTAGGTGTTAAGTTTTGTTTTATATATATATATACAAGTTTCAAAAATTTAAATGCAGTGTCAGTCCTTATATTTTTTCTTACATCCTATCCTGTTAGAGTTTCATTACTTTAACTCTGTTTTCCTTTTCTCAAATTTTAGCACATTTAATAATCCCTTTTGTCTTAGTCGCTTTTCCGCTTCTTTGAGTGGAATGATTAATATATATATATATATATATATATATATATATATATATATATATATAAAGCCACCCGCAGACAGATCCGTTTCTCTGTATCACAGCTCATCAGTACGGTTAGACGTCCGATTGTTTGTATCCAGGATGGAAGACCAAATTGACATCAGTCGGCGGTTCTATTTCTGACCTCAGGTGGACTTTAGTGTGTTATATACAATTTAAACACACGCCAATAGCCGAGAATGTTCGAATTCATTATTGCATGAACAATGCACAAATTCGGGAGTAGCTACAGTTTTATATACTCTACCATACCTCTATATTGCTCGATCGGGCTGTGAGTGCATAAGTAGTCATCCGCATATATATATATATATATATATATATATATATATATATACAAGACCGAATAAGACTTGTTTAAAAACAGTTTAGACCGGTTTTGAACCTATCCACCGCGGTGGATACGTAATGTTTGACCATTACCTGGACGTACACGCTCTGGTTTCCCACGTTAAAAAAGACCTTGTGTCACATCGCTCTCAAGTGAGGAAGAAGTGTAAATATTGGAGTTGCATCGAGCACTGTTTCAAATTAATGTTTTGGACGTTGTAAAAAAATGTTTTTTCTTCGTTCTTTATTCACTCGGATTTATATATATATATATATATATATATATATATATATATATATATATATATATATATTCAAATAGAATAAATATGGCACAGGTAAGAAAAATGTCTTTAATCCAACAGTTTAATTTCCTCGGATATTCTAAACAAATGATTTAATTTTTTTTTAATTTTAAAAATCCAAAAAAGAGAGTATGTAAATTTTTAAAATCTCTTTTTAATATACCTATATATTCAAATCATATATTTGTCTGCGGATGACTATATATATATACATATATTTATATACTCTAGAAAAGAAATTAGATATTCTATAATTTCATGGGTAATGCCTATTTCACAGCAAACATTGCTGCTTGTCAGAAGAGCAATGTTTGCTGTGAAATACGTATTACCCATGAAAATGTAGAATAACTAAATTGTTTTTAAGTTTTTTATGCCAGACGATAGGGTCTGTCAGCTGCCATCCTCTTGACCCAGTACAGCAGAACCTTCTCAAGGCACATGATATAGGCCTTCAAGTAGAATCCAAGGCTCAGTAGGAAGATGAATGGAGGTATAATATCGTTATCACTAGTTATCACTCCAGATATTATGATGTTGATTGGATATGTGACGGAACTATTTCAGAATTCTCTGCACAGTCCTGAGATCGACAACCATTCTCAAATGTCCATATTAGACCTGTCGGTGCAAATGCCAAGCAGTACATCATGCCGTTTTCAAATTTCTCTCAACTATAATTGCCTTATGAGGCTTTTTTTCTTCTCACAGAGAGTGTCTAACTGATCCTACTATAATCAAAATAAATAAACAACGTGAACGCACGAAATTAATACTATAAAATATCTACACTTTACCCATCGCATTCTTCATACACACACACACACACACACACACACATACACACACACACACACACACACACATATATATATATATATATATATTAAGGGAACTGGAAAATAAATTCCGACAATTAGAGATACAAAATGAAATAAATATTTGAGAACAACAAATTATGGATTTATTGTGGGATAGCCAACATTATAATGTTTCAGTTTTTATAACCACCATCAGGGTTTTTATTTACTATGATGTCATCGTTTACTGCAATTCTTTCAAACATCCTTCAAATTTTAAGTCTTTATCACATATCTATTTTTATTCATAGGCTGTAACAGCAAAACTTCTTCTCAATAGTAAATATAAGTCCTGATGATAGTCATAACAACCGAAACATTATAATGTTGGCAAGCCCACAATTAATCCATATTTTGTTGCCCCCAAATATTTATTTTATTTTGTATTTCATATATATATATGAGAATCACACAATAACAAAATCATTTTCATAAAAGTCTAGACTTTTTGCTTTCTGTGTAACTGATAATTCCATTAAATATAATGAGTCTTTGAAATTTAGATTGAATTTTTTTTTCAAAGGCATGACTGATTTACGCTGCAACCTTTTCACTCTTATATCTCTTTATAACTTATTATTTCGAACTAATAATGTCTACAAACGACACAAAACAAAAACACGAACTTATTATTAATCTTGAAGCATGACATTTTTCTATTGATCATCATATTATTGTTGAACACGATCAACCTTTACAAAAAATGTAATCAACAAAAAAGCACGATTAATAAAATTTTGCAAAGAAGGATAAAAGGAAAAACTGAAATGTTACTACTGTTTCTACTACTAGGACTACTACTACTGCTACCGCTGCTGTTATTAATATGAATAATAGTAATTATTATTTCAATACTCATAGTCATTGTATAGCTGTTTTTTCTTCGTTTCAGTTTCCTACACGCGTTCATATTTTCTTCTTCTTCTAGGTGCCATATCCTTTCAGGACGTAGGCGATCATGGCTTTCCACGTCTCCCTATCACTGGTGGCTCTTAGCACGCCGTTCTGTCATCCACCTGTTGAAGCCCTTCAAATATGCTATCCACTGCTTTCTTCCGTCTCTTTTTCCCTCTATCTTCAAGCCCTCCTTCCTCATTGCATGTCCCAGGAAATTCAGTTGTCTCTTCCTGATGCTCAAAATTAATTTATTTTTCGTTTCAATTCTTTCCAACACCCCATCGTAGCTTACATGCTCGGTCCATGATATCCGCATCATCCTTCTGTATCAATCAAGATTAAAAATTTAAGTAAATATTTTTTTTACTATAGCAGCATGTGTTCGCTAATTTCCTTTTTCGTTAAGTAGATTAGCGTTATTTATATGATTTATGATTCAAGTTTTTCTAAAAGACATAAGTTACATCGATCTCTTTTTCTATTATAAGATTTGGAGTTATCAACGATCTTCCATGTAATAATTGGGTTGTTGCTTTTTAATTTCAAATACTAAATGGATGAAACAGTGCCTTTTCTGTATTTACTGTTGTTTACGTTGAGCCTGATCAGTACTTAGATGGGTGACCGCTTGGGAATACCAGGTGCTGTAAGCGTATAGTGACGGATGTGCGTTGTAGTGTAGTGGATATCGGCTCGGAAAGAGAAATCGGTGAGCCGAGTTCGAATTCCAGTTGAATACCCTGCATTCACTTAAGCACTGGTACCCTTGGGGAAAGGCATTAATCCGTCCATTCCCTCCAGTTATGGGTTAAATAACAAGGGTAGGACTTGGGGACCCTGCTCTTAAAAACAAATCCCAATGAATCGTGAAAAGAAAAACGTTGTAAAAATAAAATAATATTACCTAAAAATCACTGGTTATGACCTTAAAATGATCCCATAAGGATTGATAGGTCGTTAAGCCTAATAAACAAACAAACAAACTGTTGTTTAAAGACACATTATGATTATGAAATGTAGGGAGCTGGTTAATGTTTCTTTTGATCGACCTTGTGTCAGACTTAACCGAACTCCCTACAGCTTACAGGATGTGTGTTGAATTATAATCATCAGAATTATTTTCAGAAGGTTGTCATCAAAGGTTGGTTGTTGGCAGGTTGGAATATGTAGAATTCGTGCAGAAGAGTGAAGTAATAAAATATACATTTTGAATGTAAAATAGAAATTTATTTAAAAAAGAACAACAAGAGTTTTAGAAATTAATGTTCAATTATAAACCTTAGTAAGAAGTTATTAGTAGAGTTCGTATTCAATGCTGAGGTTGAATAACCAAGAGTTCATACAAAATGTTTGTAGTAGTAATTGTTGAGATAGATAGATAGATAGATAGATAGAGAGAGAGAGAGAGAGAGAGAGAGAGAGAGAGAGGACAATGTCCGGGTCACTTGAAGTTGAGAGTTACATCTTTGATATGTGTCAGCAACCTGTCATCTCTGACTTGACCGTGACCGGTTAGTGACCATCCTTAAATATTCAATCCAGTTCGTCGGGTGGCTCAGAAACACTTTTTTCTTTAGCTATGGAAAAATCGTTTCTCTGACGTATTTTGAGTTTTGCGATTTGATAACCAATCAGGATCCAGAGTTCCACTTCAGGGCCGTAAAAGAGATTTCACATTAATTTATTTTTGGTTTACCTCTGGAAATTCTGCGTGGAGCCAGATGCGCAAAGACCAGTTTTGGTCATTTGCTTTCTGAATCTCTGAGAGCAAACATCCGGTCTCTCGCTTTGCTCGGTATCACCACAATTATTGGAACGATATTTCTTCTTATTTGCATTTATTGGTTTGACTACTTTCTCTAAAATACATTATGATTATTACTGTCATTGACCTTTCTCAAAATAATTGCAACTACCAAAAATATAAGACTGCTTACTGAACGGCTAGTGTATGTCCGAAGGTATTATTTCTAGAGGTTGCATCTCTTCGGAAAATATGCTCTCCGGTAGAGATCGTAAAAAATACGAAGTAGCCAAGTCTACCCAAATAATCTCCCAAGACCCTAACTCCCCCATGAATAGCAAAAAGAATTATCAAGTTTACGTTAGGATTTCGGCGGGAGAATATAAGGAACCTTACTACTATCATAAACACAACTTTTCCAACCACAACCTAATATTCTAGACGTTTCCTTTCCCGAAGATTTCTGGAAATGAAAGAAGAGGAACCCATCTCTATAGCTAGTGGGAGGCTAATAGATTCGGCTCGTATCCATCAACAAACAAATTTAACATTCAGTTTGATAGTTGTTTCCTTTTCTTTCTTCTTAATAACTGCAAAATTAATTACAACAATCATATATGTTTACTTATTTTAACCCTTATCTTTCATAGTTTAATCGATTGATATTAATCAACGCCTTAATTTACGAACATAATTTTAAGTCTTTAATGTATTTTTTTAAAATGATTGGTTTAATTCAAATTATTTGCCCTTTACAATTAAAATAATACCTCCTGTTTCTCATAGCCCCTTTTTATTTTCGTTCTAGGTTTTTCTATTTCGTATCTAGATTATATATATATATATATATATATATATATATATGTGTGTGTGTGTGTGTGTGTGTGTGTGTGTGTGTGGTTGAACAGAATACTGTCATAATCCTAATTTAATTTAATTATTTTATTTCTTTCATAATTTTAATTATTGTAAATTAACTTAGTTAAAGTTTTTCCCCTCGTATAAGCAATATAATTTGAGATTAAATATTTACATACATACATACATACATACATATATATATATATATATATATATATATATATATATATATATATATATACAAACATTTGTTTGTATATAGTATAAATTTGTTTCTATTATATACCCAATTAGTGATACAAAAGTATTAAGTGTTGATTCCAGCTTGATATTATATTCTTTCTTGTTTTATTTCTAATCTATTTTACATTTATGCAAATATTAATTTTCATATAATAGTCGTTTTCTTTAGATACACTACCAGCCATAATAATTAGGTCCCCCAGTTGTTTAAAGAAAATTATGAATTTCATACTATTTTTAGTTTTACTGCCTAGTAGATAATTTTAAATAAAAATAGAATTTTTTTTTTGTTATTATTACTTTGCAAAATTTTACAAGGCAAGGAAGCAAAGATGAAGTCGTCCGAATCACCCTACATTTTCTTCATTCTTTGATTGATGAAACTGTAATGTAGGTAATTATTAAATTTTTTAAGTTCATTTGATGCATATGTTATTGTGCAGTGTTAGCAAAAAACTTTGTTTTAATTTACAATTATTCACTTGGCAATAAATACTAAAAAATAGTATGAAATACATAATTTTTTTAAACACTGTGGTTGTCTAATAATTATGGCCGGTAGTGTATGTATTTACTTATATTATGTATTATATCTCAATTTCATTTTCTCATTTTCGATCTTTTCTTTTATATTCTCCATGGAAATTTTAACATGAATTATTTTGATCTCAACAACAATCAGGCACCATTGTAGTTTGAAACGAGAAAAAATTCGGCAAAGACGAGCAAAGCCAGTCGTTCATTGTTATTTTTTTAAATTATAACTATCTATCTTACGCATCATACTGACCAGCGTTTCGTCCTGTTTGCAAATATAACTAATTTTTGCCTCCTCTTTCCTTTTTTCCTTTATTCTTTTCTACTTTCTTCTTTCATTTTTCTTTCTTACGCCCTTTATTGCCTTCTTTCTTTCCCTTTCTTTTTGCTACGTTTTTTTTTATTTTCCCTTTTCTTTTTTCACGCTTACTTCCAGTTTCTTTAACCACACACACTGAAACAAATTTTGAATTCTCCATGAAATAAAGATCACCGATGAAGTGAATTCATTTTGCCCAAATGATGATATGACCCTGTTCATTTTTTATTTGAATATATATATATATATATATATATATATGCCTTGTAATCCTTTTTAACGAAATTTTTATATATATGTATATAAGTTTCGTTAAAGGCCACTTAAAAGGCCTTGCCATTAAGCTTTTTA